>VZUI01026438.1:0-43073 GCA_013401135.1 Cettia cetti | reverse complement strand
GAGCCCCGAAGCGTGCCGTGCCCCGGGAGCCGGAGGCCCCGAAGCGTGCCGTGCCCCGGGAGCCGGAGGCCCCGAAGCGTGCCGTGCCCCGGGAGCCGCAGCCCCGCCCGAGGGCCCCACAGCCCCGGCCGGCACCACTGGGCGGCAGCAGCGCCGGCGGTACACCTGACACTGAGGCCGCAGGAGACAGAAAAAACGCAGCGAAGGTGTTTCAATTACCACACAGGGACCTTCTCGTCTTGCAGTTTCAAGGATTTTATTGGTTAATGTAGATGTATAGAAGTTGTATTTGTATTTTCAAACCCGACAGCGTTGCCAGGGTTATTTTGAAATCAACTTATATATAGTTATATAGAAAAATGAGAAACTTGTATTTTTACACCTCTCCCTCCTATGAACTGTTTTTTGGGGCTACAACCTTTTTTTGACAGACTCTGCCTGACCCCACTTCCTCTCATCTCACCTGCCCCTCCACTTTCTCATTCCCTCTCACTGACACTGGGGTGCCCTCAATGCCCTCATGAGGGAAGGCTTCAAAACACAGGAAAATAATTATTTCACGGAATTCTTTAGTGCAGGAGAATGTTAAAAGCTCACATATGTTCCAAAATGCAACTGCACTTATGCAAGTGTCCAGGAAAGCTCTTCCTCATGAAAACCCTGATCAAAAACTGCTTGAGGCCAGAAGAATATTCTTGGACATAATGTTGGTATTTTTTACACTGTTCTTTATAGACTGGTACTTTCAACTGCTAAGAATGCATGGGTAAACCCACTTTTTGCTTCTATTTCATAGAACAGGCCTTGTTTTTTAAACAAAAACTAGATGTAATTTACACTCTTAAATAACCCATTAGAGATTGATCTCCCAGCCAAAACAAAACAGAAAAAAACACCCCAAAAACAACAACAAAAAACAACATTTTCTATTTAGGTATTGAACAAGTCAAAGAAAAACAGAGCCAGCAAAGGAAAACAGCTGCTCTGCAGCTGGGTTTTTCAAGTAGGTAATTTCTGTTGTCATCAAGATGCAGAGCAAGACCAAAATACAGATTGCAACAGCTCTTAAGTGTTCTTACACCAGGTACAGCTTTGCCAGTACCTGTTCTCAGGTGAAGGTTATAATTAAGCACAGTTGCAGTCAGGTTCTAAGGGCACTAATGTTTAAAATTAACAATTACATGAACAAGCCACAATTACACCAACTATCAAACTCAACAATCAACAATTACATCAGCTGTTTAATTAACAATAATACAATTCCTATCAGAGGGGAAAGGCATCTCTCCTCCCAATTATTCATCACTTTCTGTTTCACTGTCTTCTGAGGACTCAAACCAGTCCTCAGATCCTGCAGGAGGGTAGCTCAGTTTTGCAGAACCTGGAAGTGATTAACGAAGTGTAACATTTTATAAAACAGGAAAAAATGAGCCCCAGAAAAAATACATGGTACTATTCAATGACCCAACCCAGCAAGCCCCAATGCTTTTGACTACAAACTAGACCAAAACACTCAGAACCACTTCTATCTACCCTTAGTCTGTGCTAAGCTGACAGAAAAGTGCCCTGCTGCCTCTAATTTGCTCTAGAGGTCCTCTCAGCTCTTTTCACAGAATTTGAGTAACCTGCTGGAATAAATGAGTATTTCAGATAAAGCCAATGCAGAAAGAGGAATGCCGACCATTTGATGTATTATAAAGACAGACTCATTCAATCCTTACCAACTGTAAAAGGCCTTTCATCCTCAGACTCTTCCCAGTGCTCAAAATCTAAGGACACGTGAACATTCTGTTGACAAAAAACATTGTTTGAAACACCTGCTCTGATGCACAGCAAACGTGTTCAGAACGTTCAATAATTCTCAAATTAATTTTCACTTCACCTTGTCCTTCAGTAATTTCCACCACGCTCCTTTTTTCTCTTTTATCAGTAAAATCACAGCCTCTGTATCCCTAATCACACATGTGGACTTCTCTGCAATTATTGACTGATACAGCTCCAGGTCAGCCACATAAAGCTTGCCTTCTGAGTAAGCACTGCAATCAAAATACAAGAAGCTTAAAAACACTAAGTCCAAACAAGGACACTTTGCTGATTATACAGAAGTTTCTTAAGCCTACCTGAAAGCCACCTTCTCTCTAGAAAACTCACATTTACTGTCAGCTGCCCTCAGTATTTGCACCTTCAGTGTCACAGTCACATTATCTTGAAACCACTTGATTTGTGGATGACAGCTGAAAGAAAGTTAATTTAAGAGGTATTTTTCAAAGCAGAAAACCACTGAGGTTTAGCCAAGTTGTCTCACACAGAGCCAGAATTTGCCCATGAAGTCACAAGTCAGCCAAGGAGCCTGGGTCATGCAGACCTGACAGCAGCAGCAGTGCCAGGGAAGCAGCTGATGGCACACCAGTCAAGCTTCCTACAAATGCACATTCCAAGGTTTTAGGATGAGCATGTCTGCAAGTTCCACGGGGAGCTCCACTGACTTCAATATCCACAGGAATCACACTTACTGCCTCATTTCAGGATGCCACCAGAGTCTGCCCTTGAAGTGCCAAAGGAAAAGCAAACAGCAAAACCAACCTCTGACAGACAAAAGGAGCTTTTCAGCTGCCCACAGACACAGAGACAGAACAATCCTATACAGCAGTTCATGTAAAAGCAAGAGAGGAACAAATCACTATTTTCTTACCCCTTCTGCTGAAGCACAGTAGAGTCTTCTGATTTCGTTTGAACTGCATCATCTAAAAAGACATCCAGAAACATCTTGAATACTTCCCTATGCTATAGAAACCAGGTATTTCCAGAATTCCCCTATACCATCATAAAAATAACTTGCTAGCAATCAAATTACTGTCTTTGTCCTTTATATTGTGTACTTCCTATCCTGAAAGATTTCATGAAGTTAATAATTCAACTCAAAATTTTAATTATCAAGAATACTGTAACTGGCATAAGAAGATTTAAAAAACCTAACCAAACATGCCGTTTTCCAGGTGAGATAAAGGTTTTCTCCAGTTTCAAAACATTTATTTGACACTTGAAGCATCTAATTTTGGGATTAGTGGGGAGTTTCAGGGATGAAATGGCTAATACTGGTGTCAACATCACAGCTTGAAACACGGCATTAATGTAACTATTACCAGGGGGTAAAAAAGCCTTCTACAGTAAGCACTCCAGCCTTTTTATCTGCTACAATTTCTTTACCTTCCACTGCTCCAAACTCACCTATCAACTGCTAGCAGGTAATCCTGTCCCCCTGCTATGCCTAAGCAATTCTAAGCCTTGACTGACAGAAGTAAGCACATCCTTGAGATTAAGGAGAAAAAAAAAAAAAAAAAAAAAAAAAAAAAAAAAAAAAAAAAAAAAAAAAAAAAAAAAGAAAAGGGTGGAGGGGAAACACCATTTTCTGCCATCCTGAACCTTGGGGAAAAATTAACCCCTGAAGAAAACAGCACTATTATTCACACTCATATTTCAGCAGATTCCAACTCCCTTAAACCCTGTGGTCTTGGAGAGCAGAGCTCTTGTCCTCTCTAGAGCAGAGACTTCAATGTTCCCCTCAGAGCTGAGGAATTCCAAGTGTCTGAAGGATAGAGCATTCCCTGAACAGCCACACAGTTACAACAGCAAGAGGCACCCTCACAGCATCTCCTGACTGCTCACTGGAGGGCAGCTCTGGCTGACTGCAAACATCAGCCACATGGTGCTGCTCTGTACACCCTGCAGCTGCCAGGATGACTGTCAGGTTGATACCAAGCAACTTGAATTCAAGTTTGAAAACTGGAAATGATGGAAGGCTTACTGCTTGGAGGAGTCACGGAATTGTTACAGCTTTCAGCAGAATTTTCCTGTATTGATGTATCCTGTGGACTCGATGCCTCCTCTAGACCAGCCGTGTTCTCTTTTGTGCTTCTAAACAAACAAAGCAGTTTTAAAAGAAAATCCACACATGCCAGTCAGCTTCACCTTACTTTGCCTCCCCCTACTTTAACCTGTACCTTACTAACAAAGCCTGTACTGAACTACTCAATTCTTCAACAGTAGTCTCAGGCTTAGCGGGTCTGTTAAAAAAAAAAAAAAAAAAAAAAAAGATCCAAGCAGTTTGCATTGAACACATTTCAGCACAGCATCCCAAGAAAGTTGTCTGGTCCCTAGCATTACATGCTTTAGAAATGACATGGAGGTTCCCAAACTTCCTTTCCCAGGAGAAAACAGGAAACAGGTTGTGCCTGAGATACCAGAGGCTTACTGACTGGTAAGCATCTGAACCAGCTACTGAGTATCATAAATTGTAACAGAATCTAAATTCAGGCACCATGCTTTTACTACTAACTTGCCTGTGCATCAAATTCTAGGTCAACATTTTCTAGAATTACAATTTTCTTTTCCTTGTGGTTATGGGGCTAAACAATAGTTAATGGACAGTAGACACATTACAAACACAATTGTTTCTGCATTTAAAGAAAAATCACTGTCAGTAATATTAATCATATTCAGTTAAACAGAATTTTTCTCTTAATAAAGTATGCCAAAAAAACCCCTTGCCAACACTTACAAATGCTCCAACCTCTCTGCATGATCCAAAACTGGCATCTGTCTGCACAGCTTCTGAATTTCTCCTACGTGTTCAGGATTGTCAGTTCCCAAACCCATCGACAAAATCTCCAATCGAATGTTGTACTCATTGATCCACATCTTCATCGTGGGAAGATGGGTGACTCCAACCTTGAATTACACAACATAATAAAGGGAAAGCACAGCTCTTCAATGGTCTCCCTCCAACTCAAGGCTGCCCTTTCAGTCAAGCTTCAAACACAGCCCTACTGACTTAGGCCTGCAGGCAATTTGGTTTTCCTGATTTTCAGACAGGAACCTCCCCATGTTTAATTGTTTTCCAAGTATCACCATCATTTGCTTTGTGATAATGGCTCAAGTAACTGGCTATCTGCCCTAACAGAACCAGGATGGCACTTAAGGAAACAGTGCCAGCCCTGATCATGTAAGTGACAGCCAGGATACACCTCATGCAGTGAAGAACTACGAGTCCCAAACAACCCGAGAGCAGCTGAAGGGGTGGGGGACACCATAAAAATCCCCAAAGACTCGAAATTGATGAAAGGTTGAGCTACACCACATAGGAACAGAAGCTACTGAAAAGAATGACTCCCAGATCATTTTCTCTTTCCAATCCATTTTTCACTTGACTTGCTCCACAAAATCAAAAGCCTGCTGGATGCTAATGGATGTGAGACTGTAGAACAAGAAAAACCCAAGAAAAAGAGCACCCATTTTTCCTGTTGTGGTCAAGAAAGGAAAGGAGAAAAACTTCATTGTTTTTTAATTTGCAGAAAAATTTAGAGTAAAACCAACTGCAAACTAACGTAAGAGCTGTAAGAGTAGACTTGGAACTATAAACAGAATAAATTAAACCAACTTCAAGAGCTGTTGGATATCAGCAAACTATCTTTGGAGGATCCAAGTTTCATTCTTCCAGAGGAATATGACAGACTGCAGAACTGATTTCACAAGACAAACTACTGAACACTAGTACCTCCCAAATACACTTTTTACTACTAACTTTGTGGAATAGCCTTGGACCATGTACAGATACACTAAAATTTCCCAGTGCTGCCATTCTATACCTACCATTGGGTCCACCCAAACTGTATTTCCCAAGGTATGCACCACTTTTGCGTGATGAAGTTTTCCTTTAATTTTGTGATTAATGTGATCAGTCACCTAGGAAAAACAAGTTGTCACTGCACTTGAATTTATGATACCAACAAAGCTTTACAGTCATTTTAACTACAATGAAACACCTTCTGAGCTTAGCAATGAAAAGGATATTCAACAAATAAATACAGTTTTGAGTAAACCAGTGGAACACTAACTTAACCCTGAGCTAGAACAGTATTAGCCTTCAAGGAAGGAGCTTCCTTAAAGATTACTCAAACACATTTTATTTAGAGAGGCTGCACTTGCCCTGTTCCTGCCCCAGAATCCAAAGCAGTGAGAACCTGTTCTAAAAGAAAGACATTGAACTCAGAAAAAAAAAAAAGGCCATTAACTTCACTGTATTATTTTAGGGAAAAACCAAAAAAGAAAACTGACCTCCTTAGAATCTGCCCCAGTAGCAGGTATTTAGTAGTAAGCAATGCAATTTGGTACCCAAGTTTATAGTTTGTAACTATTTTCTTGTAGAAAAGAGAGAAAAGGTAAAGAGTGTAGAGGAAATACCATGCAAAAGCTGCTTATTACCTTTGGATTCCACTCAACTTCATTATCTATGGGTTTTACTCTACAAACTACAATTTCCACAGCCTGAGGTGGCAGACTCTGAAACTTTGCAGGTAAGTGAAGGAGCTGATCACTATTCACTTGACTTGTCCTGCCTTCATCTATATATTTAATTTTGACTTTACAGACATTTTCTTCATCTTTTGCTGGAGTCTCTACCACCTGAACCCTTCACACAGTAGGAAAAGAAACAGAATTATTATTCATGTAAGCAGTTGCTCAGAGTATTTTTTAAACCTGCTCTCATTTTAAAATTGGTGTTTTCACAGCCCACTCTGTAACCAAGTGCATGTGTGGGGAATCATCTTGTTTGCCATTCAGGAACTCAAGAGTAGGCAAGAGCTTTTAAAAGCATTATTGGCATAGGAGTGATTTTTTGCTGCTTTTGAGGATGGGCTGATTTTTTTCTTTATCCAACAGTCAAGTTTTTAAAAAGTTTTGTACAAATACATGCACATGAACAAAATAAAAAGCCAACAAAATTTTACCTGTGGCAAATGGCTCCCTCACAGAACCCATAAAACACTGACTTCTCCACGCTGTTAACAGAAATCCTACATCCTGGTACCTTGAAATAATCATTCATTTCTTTAGCAAGAATTGTATATTGGTCCTTTTCTTTCTTGACTATTCGACCAAAGTAGTTTGTTGCATGAACAATGAGGAGAGGCAGGATCTGAAAGGATCAAATACATCAGCAGAAAGAAGGAGTGGATGATTTCTCAAACCAATGAAATTTAAGTCTTATATATATAAATCTTCTTTCCAGCCCCAAAAGGTGATAGATGCTGCTGTACACACACATTTCAGAAAACAGTGAATTGTTGCTTTTTTTTGCACCAAAATGACTTAAAGACTACAAACACACAGCTGTGCACACCAGTGTGTAAAATGCTGCTGAGTGCACCTCAAAAAAAAGCCCAAGTCTCAAAGGGAGCTGGAGACACAAACTCTTACCGGGATGTGAAGAATCACCATAGCAAAATCAACCTTATAGCCATAAAAGTTTTGAGAATATCGAACTACTATAAAAGAAGTCTAACTGAAACAGCACTCTGTAGCAAAAGAATCTTCCAAAGCACTGATATTTTTGAAGGAAATAACTCAAATGTTCTACCTACAAGAGAGGAGCTCCCAATTTCTTGGGCATGCTATCAATGAAAAAACATTCTCCAAACCCAAGGCCAGAAAATGCTCAGTTTTCAGCAAGTTTGCATGAACATGTCAGCTAAGAAAAAAAAACCTTCCACTTCAACTTCTCTTCACTCCCACAGGTTACTTTGTGTTTCCCCTACAAGAAATGTAAGTTTCTGTAAACCTCCACCTTTATTAATTTTGATATATGGTCTCAAATTATAAAGGAAATGAATACAAAGGACATAAGTCCTCTTCCCACAAAATGTGAATCTTCAAAGCAGAAAAAAACCTGAGGTAAACTCAGAACTACCTGCAGAACAGTTCCAGCTCAAGCTAAGGACACAAGGAACATCTGGCACAGTGATTTATGCAAGGGAGAGGGACAAAAAGCTAGAGAACAACAAATAGCCATGTCAAATGATATGGATATTGCAGTAGGATTAATGGAATACAAAAAAATGAAGTAACATGCTAAACAGCTATTTAAGACCTGTCCTCTTGGTACCCAAGCCCAAGGACAACTGTAACTTACTGCCACACGCTCCCGTGTTTCTATCATTTCGTCTGCAATATTCTGGGCCGTGTCTATTGATAAATTAACTTGATGACGATCTGGACACTTCATTCTGTTCCTACATTAAAAAAAAAACCAAAAAACCAAAGCAGGTTGAGAAAAAAGCTCTTTACTTTCAGCTGTGAACTATTGTTAAGTGACTTGCAACAGGCAACAGAAAAAAAACCCCACAAACTAAACCTGTTAGATAAAAGCATTCAACAGGAAAATTCATTAAGTAATCAGCAGCAATCAGGGCACAAAACCCTGACACTTCCTTACCTGCAAATCCCAAATGTTTTAAGAGAAGCACACAGGGGCCTTGAAAATTTCTGATCTTCCTCAGATTCCAGCACCCTGGCAGTTAAATCACAGAGTTCTTCTGGAATTTTAGCTTCTGCATGCTTTAAATAGTGGAGAATTCCAGGTGCATGACAGGAACTGTTCTCTGTCAGCAGAATGACCGACTTGGCCTTTGTATGTTCCTGATCTCCAGCAGAATTCTAGAAGTGGTAAGAAAATTTTGGAAAACGTTTATGTATCCATCAGAAATGATCCAGTGTAGCATTACCCAGTCAAGGTTCACCCAAACCTTTATCCCAGTGCAGAAGTTGTCTCTGAGGCTTTGCAGGCGCTGCCCAAAGACTCCGGGAGATGGGAAACTGAAATGGATCACGCAAGTTGCATCTGTGATTCCCAGGGACTGCAGGCAGTCATCTGTTAAAACTAAGCACATGATTCACACGGGTATGTAACTGTAACAGTTCAAACAGGGGAAGTATCACATCACATGCACCACTGCTGATTTCCTCTCCCCACCCACTGACTGGAAGATGAAGATGGATTTTTCCCCAATACATTCCTATAAGGCAATAAATCCCATCAGCATAGAGCAGACACAGAATTTCATGTCAATCTCACAGATTTCTCTATTTTCTGTCAGCACCACAGAACACAGAGAACTGAGCACCACCCAGTAATTCAAAGGAGTAAGACAGGGAGACAGCTGAAATAGTGCAGGAATTCTCATAGCTCTCTATGAACCTACAAAGCAGAGAGAAGTCCACCTTCTTGTTTTTGTATAACCTGAAAGATAAATTGAATTTGAAAATGAATAAAGGCCTTTGTTACTGCAAAAAAATTGAAAAAAAAACCCTTAAAAATGATTACAAATTACAAAATTTAAAAAATGATTAAATCTTTGGAGCTTTGAAATTATTTCAGACTTAGTATCTCCTCTGTAGCAGAGACAATTGTGAAATGATGGAAAAGCTTTGAAAATATTGGCAATTCTTTTAACTAAGCAGGGAAAATAACAGGAGACATGAAAAAACAAACAAACAAACAAAAAAAAAATAAACAACCCAAGAGCTGTAGAAGTAAACAGGGAACTGGAAGGAGTTCATAGGGATCTGCCCCCATGGAAGTGGTGAGATAATCCAGTGTAAATGCTTGGTGCACATCTTAGCTCTGCATCAAGATACAATCCCAACAAGACAGAGAATCCTCACCTAACACAGCAGGAGTGTCAGAACTGTGCATTTTTCTCCACCTCTCCAAGACACACTCAGCATTACACTTGCTCTCCGTATGCTTTTTCAAGGAAACTACTGAGTTGCTCTTCAGTGCCTGCATGGCAAAGTGAAAAGTTACACATTCCTGCAATGCTGCAGTACCTGCTCCAATCAACTCTAATAAGCAGCATCTCTTACTAAAATTTAGCACATCTTACTGTAGAGATACAAGAAAAAAGCTAATGAAATTTAGGTTGCTTATATTAAAAAAAAAATATACTAATGGAGATAAGGTTCATTAATTTCCTGTATAAAAAGAAAACTACAAGCTCATGTTCCCATGTATTAATACATTAGATATTTAAGAAAGCAAAAGTGTCAGGATCTTCCCTTCATTAATGTGTCATCTGACTCCACTAACAACAAGCACATTTATGTTTCAGTCTCTCAGAACATGCACTCTTCATTACATGAACCCTTGCAATATTTTCATAGGCCAGGTATAATATTTCAAGTTGGTGTACACAAGAATCACTATGAACAGACTCAATCCTACTTAAACATCAACAAGCACTTTTATAAAGTGGCGGTAGGGTTGGTTTTGATATGCTTGAACTCTCAAATATTCGAGGGAAATGTGTTAGAAAGTCACAATCCCAAACCAGATCTGCTTCTGTTAACAATCACTGAATAATAAACATTTCAGACACACTAATATTTACATCAGAAAAGAAACCTTTAAGTGTCACATGATCTATGGCAGCTATTTGCTGCCAGTCAGTTTGGGGTTACTTTTAGCAGGAATGATTAACTTGCAAATTCACATTCCTCCTTTTTTCTCAGAAGCCAAGATATTTTAGTTTGTTATGACTTTAAAATTTAAAAAAGCCCTGCTTATCTAAGTTTAAACGCTTTCTTACCTTATGAATCACCTCTACATCAGTTACTGAGTCAGCAAATACCAGCACTTTCTGAAGATTCCTCTGGGTAAAAGCCAGAATTTTGAGCAGCTCAGCAGTTCTGTTGCTGTTCATGCAGGGTTGCACCACCTAAGAGCAAATACAAAACAGAGGGCTGGTAATTCCTATAACTTATACATATTTTACTATGTAATTCTTCCTAATTCTTTGCCCTAATGCATCCACACATTGACACTTTCAGCTCTGCTCAATCATTAAGGCTTCTCACAAAAACTCCTGGGTTTTCAGTTTCCTGACACGCTCAGAGTGTCTACTTTTGTTCTCAACATTTAAACTATTCCATTCTGAGACACAGAGTAATTCAATCAAACCATTTTGTGTTATTCTTAAGGGCTATTGACTGGAAACTAAATGAAAAGATATCTAAGAATATGTAACAGGCCTTCTAGAAATTTGAGGTCAAAAGTTTGCTATTGTGTGAAAGCAGCAAACCAAGTGCTTTACTAGATTTGCCTTGGCACTGCTTACTTGTAGTTCTGCCAGTCACAGCTAAAAACTGCAAAAACATTCTAGTAACATTCTGGTCAAAAACTGTACTGTTTGCAAATACATCTCAACAAATTTAGACTCACTGAACTAACCATGAAATATTCAAGTGACTGCCTTCAACCCAGTCCTACAGAAGAAAATAAGAGACCTCCAGCTCGTTCAGTGACCCTCTTGCACGTGATTTCTAACAGCCACTTCGGCTCACACTGGGAGGCAGCAATGCAGCACCACCTGCTTCCAACAAACCAGCAGCAGCCACATATCCAAGCAATGACATCATTTCCAAAGTTTTACCTGTTGCACGTTTCCAAAGATGGCAGCTTCTTCAATAACTGTTACCACAACATGAGGATCATTCATGAACTCCTTTATCAAGGCTGTGATGTGTTTATTCCACTGAGTTCCCACAGCAATGATCTGACGTGGTACATTCCCCTGTGCCTGAGCAGTGGCTTTCTTGTAACAATTCAGTATAGTAAACACCTAGGAAGAAAAGAGGGGTTTTTCTTCTCTCATGACAAACCAGCAACACGTGACAGCCCAGAAGAATACACTGTTTGAGAACACTGTTTTCTCCAGTCAGAAAGGCCACTACCACAGCAAGCTACAAGTTTCACACCTCAAAAGAACAGTTTGGTATGTACACTTTTATCCTATTCTTTGAATGACTTCTGAAGCAAGAGAAAGCAACAGAAGAGCATGCAGTGACAGAATATGCCTGTGCACGTAACTGTAATGCAGGATTCTGTCCAGAGAAGACAGAATCTCAGGAAAAGGATCTGTTCACATCTGCAATATAAAAAGCCTAGACAAAGCAGATCTGAGAGGGCAGAGACATTCAGCAAAAACTGGGTGGTAACTAGAAGACAAGTCCAACCTGCCAACACAGTAATTTGCAAATGCAAAAAAAAAAAAAAAAAAAAAGAAAAAGAATGAATGAAAAAAAGAGGGGGTTCACAATAAACCCACTTCCAGTGTTGCTTTTCTCAGTGTGCCACTGTTTCAGACACATGCACAACTGAGCAGCATTTTGCCAAGTGACTGTGTAAGCCATTTACCTGTTCAGTAGTGTCAGAGAACAGCACCTCAATCTCATCAAGAACAAGATGGCAAAGCCTGCCCAACAACCAAGCCTTCTTCTGTTCCAGCAGTCTTGGGAGGTTGTATGGTGTAGTCACTACTACTTCACCTAGGTTGGAAGGAAAGACTGTTACCATTAGCTAACAACTTCGAAGAAAATTCCTGTGACACTGAAGGACATGGCAGCTTTATTAAAAAGGGTCACATTTGTATTTCAGATTCATCATCTCAAAGGGAGTTTGTATTTTTCTACTCCGGCAAGTTTTCCAAGACATGAGTGGGTGAGGCTCTGATATTTTGAAATCCAGTGAAATGTCTCAAGGTTAACAAGTTTACAAAGCAGGATGTCATCTCATTTGCCAATAAGGTCCTGGAAGTAGAGTTAAGCACTTCACAAGCAAATAGCCAGAAGGGAAATATTTATAAATATATGCAAGAGAAATTTCAAGGAAGTTCAGTTTCAACAGTGGAATAAAGCACACATAGCTTAGGAATTTACATACAAGTGTGTGCATGTGCATCTTTCTACACAGAAATAAACCCCACCAATCTTCACTGGTGCCAATACACCAACAACTCTGCTGCTAAAAGGTCTGTATTCATCCACCAGGCTCAAACTTGAGTGAAAGATAAATGATGCTGAAATGGAGTTTTACATGATTTTTCATAGTCTTATCCATAGTTCTTATTCCCTTTTCAAAAGCCACTTTTGAAAATGCAGGTATCAACCAAAGCTTAACAAAGGTCTCAAACCACTACACACCTGAATGTTTTAAGTACATACATATAAGCAGAGCAAGTCTCCCAACAACATTTTTATTACTGCTATGCTGCTTCTCTGTGGAGCACCCTCTGCATGCTACTGAGTTAGATGCACAAAGCACTGAGCATTTATTGGAACAGCAAGCAGTAAACCACCATTTGAACAAACAAAATCCCCAACTTCACTTTATAAAACAAGACCTTGAGAAGCAGAAATTGTTCATTCGCATGCTCCTGCAATTAAGGCAGCCCACATTGCCTTCAAGCATAATTAAGATGACAGAAAGTATTCTTACAGCCTTGGATTTCCACTTGGCTGGCTGCTTCCTTGTTCTGCCCAAGCATTATCAGCATTGGATGAAGGCGTCTGCAGCTGTTACTGTACTTTTTCAGCAGGTCAAAAACAAGTTGTGCCTTCTTCCAGCCAGGACACAAAATCAGTGCTAGTGGCTAAAAACACAGGTACAAAAATTGACAACAGAGTATTAGACCGAAGTACAGAACCTTAAGAATCCTGTCTTGCTTGGGTTGTACTGGGCCATTTTCAGAGGTCCTTTACAACCTCAGTAATTCTGTTTCTCTGATCTAATACAAGCTAGAAAATGCAATACAGTATTTAAAACAGCTAACATCCATTTTTAGTTTAATGAGTACATACTACTCATGCAGAAATAAAGCTCCATCATGTGTCTAAGTGTCAGGGCATGAACCACTTGTTAGGGATTGCTTTAAAAGTAAGTTTGGGACTCCCCCCATTCACACAGTCCATCCAAGTCCTCTAAGCAGAGGCCTTACAGAAACTGGCAGGCACCATGAAGATACACTGAGATGACATTCATGTGTACATTCCAAACATTCAGAGTAGTAACAGGTTCTCTGGTCTAATATATACATACTCCACTCATGTTTGGCAAGGCTTTGTAGTCACTTCTCAACTGCAAAAGTGTAAGAACTGGTGGAATATATAATAAGGGATCATTTCCCTGATGGGAGATGGCAATGACATCACATCCCAAAGCTACTGGTGGCCAACAGTAGGACTCGGTGAAGGTCGGGCCTGAAAACTTGTTCCTAGCAAGCTCCTGCAGAAAGAGAAATTAAGAGTTTTCCATTAAATCCATGTACATTAACAAAACAAGCCAAAGCATAACAATGAGTGATTTAAAAGCTTTTGTCCCACTAGGTAACAAATGTCCTAAACAGGCAATATGAAAAACCATCTTCTGGGCTGAGCTGTTAAGTTACTGTATTAAAATTCAAATCTACTTGTAGCAGTGGCTAATATACCAGGAAAAAAAAAAAGTGTGTACATTCTTACAGTATTTCTCCAAAGCTTCATTTATTCCACCACATGAACAATCTTGTACACGTTCCTCAACCAAACTGAGGTATTACTGTAATATTTACTATGGTGATTTGAAGTATGAAACTTGTCTTAAAAAAAAAAATAAAAATCAATGTAGTATTACCACCTCTACCTTTTTCAGACCATCAAAAAGTGGTGCTGTTTCCAAAATTGATGATGGTTCAATTTTCTTGCTCAGGAACAAGAAGTTTTTTTCTTTCCCAACATTTTGAAAACTCTGAAAGCATGAGACAAAGAGATGACAATGGCAATACTTAACAAAAGGAGTTTAGCTTACACAAAACTCAGAAGCACCTCACTGCACTTAAAAAAGTGGCATTTTGATGTAAATGAATCAAATTCTAAATTCACTTCAAATATGATTCATACCTACTGATAGCTTACACAGAGCAAGGGTGAAATAGAAACTCATTATTGCTATTCTTGAATTAAGATTTTGAAAGATGCTCTGAACTGTGTTAAAGCCCCCAGGAGATGCAGCGGATGCTCTGTGTACAGCTGCTATCAGTCCCACAGGGAGCAGCACGAGGCAGGGACTGCAGTCACGATGCAAATGGCAATTTCTCTCCAGGGCTCCTTCTCTCTTTTCTGCTCCAGTGCAGGTCCTCTACAGACTGCAGCACCCTCAGAAACATCTGCATGGAGCTCCTTCTACTCTCTGACCCTGGCATTGCCTGTTTCTCACCTTTTCTTGTTCCCTTCCCTGTGTTTTTGCCCATTCTTAAATTCAGAGAGGCATCCCCAGCGTGGCTGGCTGACTCAGCTTCAGCCTGCAGAGGCCAATGCAGGTGCAGTCAGCCCCTGATCACTTTCCAAAAAGACCCAATGCTACAAAACCAAAATCTTTGCACAGGAGAAGTTAAATGAAAGTCAATGCTTGAAATACCTGTTGGTCATCTTCAACTGTTTGGGTCTGGAGGGAATTGGAACTTAAGAACTGTGGAAGCCTGAGAAACAGATATTAAATCCAAGATAAATGCCAAAGAAAAATGTCATTTATAGATACCACTAGTATTTCCCAAGTGTCATGAAGTAATTCACTCAAAGTATTTCTGACATATCTATGCCAATGAGAAAAATCCTCAATACAAAAGGAGAAATAAAACCCACCAGCTGGAAAGCAAAATTTAGTGAAAACAATCCTTCAGAATCTTTTTCAGAGTTAATTGGTAAGTTCCTTGACATCAGAAGAAAAATAGACCAGACTGTAGAAAAAAAAAAAGGTTTCCTTAAAGTTCCAAAACATAAAAAAACCTCACCTTTGCATCAGTTAGAAACTGAAAGAGGAAAATACTCCTAAGGTTTATTACATATGCATCAACTGACCTGCAGCACAGTGAAAGCATTGCACAAACTGACCCAGTCACATTCCATTAAATCTGAAAACTACACATCACATTAAAAGCAAAATAAAGCAAATTAACACATTTAGTATGCAGAAAAATATCTCCCCACCACACTCCTGTTGTCAAGCTACTAAAGAACTGATGTTTTTCTAGACTGGGTAACTATCAGCAGCTTCAAAGTCTCTCTTTCCCCAAAAGCATGTGTATGTACCTTCCCTTTCCCTCTGCCCTGTAGAAGCCTCAGAACAGTAACTGCAAACGTATTACAGCTCCTAACTGTGACTACAGGATCATTCTAAATATTTAACATGCTGCACCACACCTCTCTGTTTGAACTGCTTTATCTTCCTTGGAAGAGGAAGCCCCTTCCATGGTGCTTCCTGGCAACATGCCGACCACCTAGAAAAAAATACACATTTTAACCACTAGAATAATGTTCAAAAGCATTATTTAAAACACAAAGTTGAAAACTGTTATCACACTCAACTGTGGGACTCTCCAAATATTTTGCAGCATTCTTTTACAAATTTGAAGTTTCTTTGACTAAGGCAACAATTTTGATGAAACAAACTTTAAAAAACTAAAAACAACAAGCCGGATGACTACAGCACTCCTAACCTGGCCTATGTATGTTTAGTTTAGTTTGCATTTCACAATTTAACACAAAATGTAATACTTACAGGCACAGTTTTGTCATTTAGAACGGGGCGTGACCTTTGGGATGTCTTTTCAAGACCAGAATTACAACCAGCAAAACCTAGAAAGGTACACAAAATGGAGATACCCATTCCTGATTGTCTGAACACATAAAAAGCCAGAGATGGACACCACGTGTCCAAGTCACTGGGATCCAAACCAAGACAGGAGGCTCCCATTCCACACACCCAACTAAACACACAAAGTGCTGCATGCAGGACTGTCTCCCACACTTGTGGGTCCTACCTGGCCCAAGATGTGGTGACATCACCTCCCCAAAGGGCAGTTTTGGTCTGGCAAGAAACGTAGGACCAACAAACTCCACTGGAACACACTCAGCATTTAACACTTCATTGTCAGAATCATCTGAAGAACTCCCTGAAGTCCCTTCAGCTTCCTTGTAATGAGCAAAGTGCTTTGCAACCAGATCATCATTAACACAGATCTACAAAAAAACCCAAATAAGATCTTTTTTCATCAGTGTCAATAAGCAGTAAGTTACACCAGCACACACTTCTTTAGAATTTATATGAAGCCTTAAACAAAAGCAGTGCTTTTATAAATGATAAAAAACCCCAAACAAAATCCAACCAAACAAAACCCAAGACAGGAAGTACCAGTGAATACCTTCTGTCAAATACTGATTCTAAATAAGGGGAAGTCCTATCTACCTGTACGTTCAACAGGTGTTAGTTGGTGAGTATTATGTTTCTGGCCAAATTTCTGTACTGAATTAATTGTTTCTATGAGCCCTACACATCTACAAGAACCCCCTAATTCGGTCAAGCCTGTTTATTTCATTTGGATTCAGCATACATCAAGATCTGGCAGAAAAAAAAAAAAAAAAAAAAAGAAGCAGTATTAGGCCTAAAACTTCTGGTATCTACTATACAGCTGCTTAAGCCTGGCAGTAGCTACAGCAGAGATTTGACACAAGTTGACACAAGTTGGAACTAGACTGCATGATTTTTCCAGCTTCTTGATGACTCAGCTGTATGCAAGAGTGTGAACTTTAGGTTATTTCTACAGTATTATGCAGCTGCCTTACTGAAAAATCTTGAAATGTTCACAAGAAGTACACCAAAGGATTCATTTTAGTTGTCCACTTAAGTACTGGCTGGACTTCACTTGCTTGTGAGTAATAATTACCAAAAAAAGGTTCACATAGAGAAAAATACAGGTTCTGCCTATTAGACCTATAAACCTCTCCAGAGGTTGACAATAAACAGAACTGTAAGAAAAACCTCTAAAAAGTTAATAATTTGCTTCTACTGTATATGATCTAAATTACAAAATCACAAGTCAAGCTTTCCAGTCTTAAACTAATAGCAAAGTACATCAATAGAGTTGAAAATATAAAAGTATCTTACCTTTTCATCCCTTATAGTCACAAAAAGAAACACTTCTAACACTTTATCTTCTACTGCCGGTATTGTGGCTTTAACCTCGGTAGCCTCTAAGTGTAGTAATAAACACAAGAAAAAAAGATTAAACCCTTATCACACTACCAGCATTCTTCACTTGTATTTTCTGAGACAGACAAAAACAGAAATCACAATTAAAAATGTGAAATGCTTGTTATGTCATCTAAGTCAAAAACGGAAGTTAATATTAAAAACATAAAAGGGAACTTTTCCTTAGTCTTTGGAGGAGGACTGAGAGTTGAAACAGATTAATGATTAATGACCTCTTGAGACAAGCCACTGTTAGTTGTACACTAAAAGTCTTGGTTAATCTCTTAGACTCTGACAGTCTAAGACAGCATGTGCTTTCCAAGTGTGACATTTCCTCTTCTTGAAAGAAGTTGTGTTTGCACATCTGTACAGTTTTGTTACACTTTTCATTTGGGCAAACACAGCTGGTAAGTCTGTTCCCAAATCCTGAAGCGCCTCTGCACGTGCTAATGCAGGACAGCTGTGACAGTGACTCAGTCTCATGTTGAATACACAAAATGGTTCCAATGCTCAAAACAAACATGACATGAATGATCCCACAGTTAGCCTAATCTAGCCTAACCACAATCTACTTAACTACCAAAATTTATGCAGCATGAAGTCCAGAGTACTCAAGATGCAGCTCCACAAATATTTGTACCTTAGTCACTCCATGCTTAGGCAGCTCCTTTCTTTTTAACAAACAGCATTCATAAATTTAACCAGCTATATGCAAGTATAATGAACTTGTACACAAGTATTACACTTCTCTAACAACTGATTTTTCCAAAAAACAGAAGAGCTATTTGCCTTCAAGAAGTTTTCGAAAATACTGGATAGCAGCAGTATCCCATCTTTTGGCTGGTCTAGGAAAATAAACACAACCAGTTATCCCGCATTAGGAAACACAAAAATGGTAATCTCAAAAAAAAAAAAAAATTCCATACAAGCACAAAGCTCTAAATCATTCACATTCTTACAAAGCACAGAACTAGAGAAATCAGCAGAATCTGATTACTTAGCACATTACTTCAGTCTTGGTAATACTGTTTGAGCTCACCAGTATCATGAACTGATCAAAATTAAAAGATACTGTTTTGTCAAGGTATCATGGTTTGCACCCAACATAAATTATGAAGAAATCATAGAATTATTTAGGTTGGAAAAAGCCCCCCACAATCATTGAGTCCAACCCCTAACTCAGCCATGTCCCTTAGTGCCACATCTACTTGTCCTTTAAATCCCTCCAGGGATGGCGACTGCACCACTCCTCTGGGGAGCTTTGTCCTCTCAGCTGTAATAGAGTTCGTTTTCCTCTTAGTAGCTGGTACAGTTCTTTGTTCTGAGTTTACTATGAGAACTGCAGGGTCCTTCTTGAACTCTAATCCCTTCTAAAAAATTCTGCACCAAACCCTCACACATTTGAAATGAACAGAATAGATTTACTAAACTCTCCTTACCCTATTTTGGCAGTGTTTTCACAGTAGTCAATATGCAGTGTCAGTGGCTTTGTGCAGTGCAGCCGACACTTCTTTGCTCTATGTGGGATCTTTGCAAATGCTCCTGCTAAAACTCGAATGCTGCAAAACAAAGGGGAAATTACCTCATTTTACAGGGCAGAATTTCTTCTCCAGAAGTCACTGGTCTCACAAACCACCTCCTGTTATCTTGAACTAGACAGCACAGTTCTTCCAGGAGTTTGGATATCACTGGCTCCCACCCTGAAACCACTATCTTACTCTAAGAGGTGCCATCAGGACCAGCTGCTGAACAGAATTGATTTTCTATCCATTTACTATCAATACACATCCTAGTAACTTGGAATTTTTCTGATCCTTTGTCATTGCAGTTTAAAATCTTCTTGCTATTCATCTTTTAAGTATCTTCATTGTATTTAAACCATTGTCAAGTTGTTTTCCAACAAAGCAATAGTCAACTTTAAAACATTATTTATTTTAAAATACTTTAAGTAAGTTCTACTTTAGTGGAGTACTATCAAAACAAATTTGGTGAAGTTTCTTGTGCTCCAAATTGCATATTGCAATAGAGAAACAAACTTTAAGAGCTGGGCTAGGTTGGTCCAGAACATAAGAACATATTTTTCAAGATTTTAGGAACGCAAGGTTTTAAGCTCATTTAATCAAAAACTCAGAACCTGTGAAAACTCACCTTTTTTTGGCCCCATGACAAGACAAACTGCCAGCTCATAGTGAACAAATTGGTCTAGTACAGTGGGAAAACCCCCACATATTTCTGTTTGCATCTCAAAAGCTGTCGCAGCAAGTGAAAGCTTGCTTCTATAATTAGTTTTTGTGCCTGAACATCACTGGCCATAATCTGTAATTTTTTTAGTATATACTGAATTATTAAAGAAGAAAAGAATATAAAGGTAAGTTTTAACTGGCAATCACACATTTCAATCACAACAGACTGACATTATTTCTATTCTGAATCTTTAAAAAAGCAAAGTCTCAAATGGAAAGCGTCTCTAAAGGATCACAAAATACGGACTGGTTTGCACTTAGGCTCTTTCAAGTGTATAATCTAGTTAGTAGCTTCTTGTGGACACAACCTACACCCCAGTTAAACCAAAACCTTGACTAAATAAATATTAATAGCATCTGTATCTATTAAGAAATACATCACAGTGACAGAAACTCTTAACACATACTTCTTTAATGCAACAGAACAATACTTGGCATAATCCACAAGGAAACATCCGAGTTGGTAACCATCTATCTGGCACCAGACTGACTCGACCAGGGCCCTACACCAGCACTTGAGTTCCTCACTGAACACCACATAAACCTGAGGAAGAGACAAAGAACAAGACAGCAGGTTCTTTCAAATGGCCCCAGTTACACTCAAAGGTTTTTCAAAGGCAAGGATGCAGAATTTATTACAGAGCATTCCATTTTCTTTGCAAAATGCAAGCTTTACAGCTTACAGTTAGGAGGCTTACAGATGAGAAAACACAACCTGCAGCAATACTATTATCTATTTTTCTGTGTAAAAATAATACAAAACCCCCACATATTTGATACTTCACCCCCAAACCGATTCAAATAATAGACTATTTCTATGTAGAGCAATAATCTTACCTGGCCTTTTTCTATCTCCTCTGGTTTTATTTCATCTGCATCTTTGTAACTGTTATAAAACTGTTTCATTTCAGCACTCAGGTTTTCATACACAGTCTCACTGACTACGCCACGCACGCATTCTTTCACAGCAATCCAAAAGCAACTTGGATCTTCAGCCTGGGGCAAGAAGTAGAGAACAATTACTACTGACTTTTAAGAGTATCTGAACAGCAGATGTAAAACTTGATTTTTATGGAGCACCTTCAAAATTATGGCGACTGACACACAGAATGTTAACAAGTGAAACATCTTTCACCATCACAGCATTAGTTCTTGAAATGGCTTCTCAGGTTCCAAGTTTCTTTAGCACTGCAACAAACACCACGTGGGGGCTACAAGGGAGCAGCATTATCTAAAAGTCTGTAAAACCTAACAGTGGGCAAAGACAAAAGCTTTTTACTTCCAGTCATCAGGAAGTACATAAAAAACCCTAAAGACATTATAAACCTCACCAAAGGGCTTTTCTTTGTGCTCAGAGTGTCTGCATGACAGTCAGTTTCTTTAGAACACGGTGACAGCTTTCTGCCAAACCTTTGTAAACATTCCAGTGTTCCAGCTGATCTGGATCCCCAGCTATTGAGGCTTAATCCCAGTAGGCAACTAAACCCCACACAGCTGCTCCCCACTCACATTCCTGCAGGATGAGCAGAAATCAGAAGGGTACAAGTGAGATAACTCACGGGCTGATATTAAAACAGCTGACTAACCAAAGCAAGAGTGCACGTGCAGCTAAAGCAACAGAAGGAGTGCATTCACTGTTTCCCACTGGCAATTGCTCAGCCATTTCCAGAATACAGAGCTTCTCCACACACAATGCTGCTGACTTGGGCAGGCAAATATAACCACAGACATACCTGCAACTTTTATTGCTCAGCATGACATCATATAGTAGGGAATATTCCCTCAGTCAGCTGTCCTGGCTGTATGCTGTATTTTCTTCAAGTTCCTGTGAAATTCAGTATATTCTAGTACTATATACACATTATTTAACACTGCATTGCACATCCTCCATTTTAGATTTTAGCTGCATCCCCCTACTGCTGGGAGGAAAGGATTACAAATATAAAAATTATGAGGAAGATGGTACAATAGCTCAAGTGACCTTGCAGGTGGGAATGTCAAGGCCTGGAGAATATCAATGTGGGAAACCCCATCTATGATGCTACTGCTGTTGATCCTCTGTTTTGAGAAGCAGAATTTCTGTATAGAGGTAATACACATGTTTGGAGAGGCTTGGAGGCACTCCCACGGACATGCTGAACTGCATGTTGGGACAAAGATCAAAGCTCAGAGATGACAAAAAGCACAGGGGAGCTCACAGGGCTCTTGATGAATCCTGCTGGGGATGGCCTGAGCCTACCAGCGTCCACCTGGGTGTGCCCCAGATCCTCCAGTCAGCCAGGCAACAGAATAAATTTACTCCCTATATTTCAGCTGTAGTTTTGTGGTTGTTCTGGCTGCCTGCCTATGTTAATTCACACACCTACTCACCTATTTCACAAGAAAATAAAACCTAGAACAAGTGACAATATATATGTAATCCAAATATGACTCCACAAGTGCAAAGAAGTGCTGGTGAATGGAAATACGCAGGCAACGTCTTGTTTGTAAATGCTACATCCAGAAAAGTTACATGGAAATAGATCTCAATAGTACAGATTTAAAAAAAAAAGCAGCATACCTTTAATACCACAACTTCCATGTTTGTCTCCCGTGTCTTCCTTATCACTACTGTAAAAGAAAAACATTTGATGAACCATTCTTATCAAAGCCTATTTGAAGAGCATACACCTGAAGTAAACCTATAGATTATTACTACTTATGACAGGAGTACTACTCTAAGAAACTGATTTACATGTTTCAAAGGGTTCAAACCAGCTTTCTCAATAAGGCTCTATGTTAAAATCTAATTAAGATTTGCTATCCATGTTGCATCTTTTTCATTCAAAGGCCAGCAGAAATATAGGCTGATCACAAAGACTGGTACAACCCACCTACAAGACCCAATGAACAGAAACACCAGAGGAGAGTATTTATAACTTAAAAAAAAAATCCCACAGCCTAATACAAAAGAGGAATCCCAAACTCAGCAAACAATTTTGTTAGTATTTCACACTACATCTGTCTGCAACGGCACATACCAGATCTAGGAACTACAACACAATAACGAAACTCCCAACAAGTAACTGGCATTCCATTTTAGCACAAAATGAAATCATACCGTGGTATCATCACCGCAGTGTCTAGCTTACAACTTAAAAGAATTAACACTGAAAGTAGGTGCCTAATGAAATGTTTCAGAAAAGGAAAATCAAGACGCTGTCCTTCCACTTCCAAAGCTACTGCTGAACAAGCCAGAATCAAGCAGCAACCCTGCGGTGACAGACAGCAAGAAGCTCTAAGCGACAGCACTGATCATTCCCAGTTTAACATGACAATGGAACAGCTGAAACGACTGCAGCTTTACCCGAGATCATTTAACACAAGCAAAGCTCCGAGTTTCTCGTTTCTAACTGTACTGTAATATACAACGAGAGACACACAGTGCTGCCTTAGACACTTAAAGTAGACTTTTCTTTCTGTAGTAACACGTGGAGAGCACAAATAACTTCAGCTGAAGCCTCAGGTTAATTAATGGAAACGGCCCATCAACGTGGCAGAAACGAAGCACACCCAAAGAAAAAATCCAGTTCTCCCAATCCACTCCAAGCAACATTCCCGCTTTGTTAAGAATGGAGTACGAAAACAAACCGCCTGCTGAAATCCTACACCTACTACTAGATAGTATACAACCTGTAAAAATGCCGTAACTCACTAAAACCCTCACCCCAACCTGCTGCATTAACACAAACCTACAGGAGGTAGAAGGAACCTCTGCAGCCAGCCCGGTGTGTGCAAACACTCCCAGAAAACCCAGCTCGTTATCCCTCTGCCCAGCGTGCTCCACCTGAACCCCGATCACCCGGGCGGCGCAGAGCGAGGGAAGAGCAGCACGGCAGCACGGGCTTTAGGAACCCTTTTCTCCCTCTCCCCACCCCACTCCCCCCTATCCGGCCGTAGTTCCACGCTGCTCCCCGTAGGAACAAGCCCACTAACCTCGGTCTCCGGCGCCCGCAGACTGCCCACGCCGCCGGCCTGCCCGCGGCGCCGCCCGTTCCCGCGGAACCTTCCAGAAGGCGCTTCCCGCGGCTCCTTCCCGAGCCCCGCAGCGCTCCGCCGCCGGGCCGCCCCCGGGGCGGGCTCCCAGCCCGCATGGCCCATTCCCGCCGCCTCAGGGGCGGGTTGTTGCCAGCGGCACAGCCAACTATTCCCAGGTGTGAAAAACACCTGAAACGCTGCAAGAAATCTCACAAAGGGAAGTCAGTCCGTAAGCTTGCTTTTGTATAAATAGGCAAAAGAATAAAAGTCTTTGTTAGCGCAAACAACTTTAAAATCAAGAATATTCTTCCGGGACTTGAGGGAAATTATGACAATAAATCTTTGGGGTTTGGAATTTATTTCAGGCTTTAAGTTTCTGTTGCAGAGGCAGTGGTGAAATAGTGGTAGTTCTTTGGAAATACTGGTAGTTCTTAACTAATGCAGGCACAACAACCACAGAAAGAAAGGGAAAAAAAAAAACAACCCCAAACAGCTGTAGGAAAAGAAGTAAATTGACGAGTGGAAAGAGTTCGTAGGGATCTGCCCCTGTGGAAGTGGTGAAATAACTTAGTGTAAGTCCTTAGTGTGGTTCCTAGCTCTGCAGGAAGACATATCCCAACCAGACTGAGAGAGCGCCCTCACCTAACACTAGAGCTAAAACTCTGCATTTTTCCACACACTTGGCATCCCCCCTGCTCTCCTCCCCTGCCCACATTCCCATATCCATAGTCCTGCTGTGCCCCGGCTGCTAAATAATTTATCAAAAATATTTTCTCATAATTCCCACTTTCTACCATGAAAGTAAACTGAGAGAATAACCATAAAGGGCAGAACAGTTTTTTTTTTTTTTTTTTTTTAAAAAATCTTTTGTGTATTTGAATTTGTGATCTCAAGGGATATGGTCCAGACAAATGAAAGATGAAAGTTCTAGGAGAGCACACTGTCACTTGTTTAAAGAACTACTGGATGAGAACTCCTGGAAACTGCCCTCAGGGATAAAGGAGCAGGAGAGAAGAGAGATGGCTGCTCTTGAAGCATCTTTTCCTTGAAGCACAAAAGCTCTTGATTCTCATGTGCAAGAAATCAGACAAGGCAGGAAGGAGACCACTGAAGCTGAATAAGACCCTTCTGGTCTGACTGAAGTGCAAGAAAGAAATGCACAGGCACTAGAAGCAGGAGTATGTATCCATAGGGGAGAATATAGGGATGGCCCTTGGGGATATAGGAATGGGATCACAGAGCTAAGGCACAGCTGGGGCTGAATGTGGCAAGGAATCTGAAAAAAAACCCCAAGAAAACCCAAAACACAAAACAAAAAAAACCCTCCCAGAGGTATATTGATTAGAAAAGGAGAACTTAAACAAGTTTAAGTTTCTACACCCCCTGTGCCCAATACTTCAGTGCTAATCCACATGGATTATTACTGACATTATCACTGACATGATTTTGACTTTTTCTTTGGCTGTTTTTGCTGCAGTCCCCATTTCCCTGAATTTCAAGGTGAGGATATAAAGTACTTTCCTTTATAGAAGAAAACCAAGTTCAAGACCATCTGAGAAACCTGAACATAGACAAGTCCTTGGGACTTGATGAGATGCATCCCAGGGTTCTGAGGGAAGCAGCAAGTGCAAGTCCTAGGGCACTCTCCATTGCATTTCAAAAGTCATGGCAGGCAGGCGAAGTCTCCAGTGACTGGAGAAAAGGGAATGTCACACCCAGCCAGCATATTCAGGTGTGAATATTCCATTCTTAACACAATACACAATGTTCTGCTTCACGTGGTCATTGTTCAGCACAGGTTTACAAACCTCAACAAGGTCTGCAAAGCCAGCAACAGCCTGGGCATGTTCTGAGAGAGAAGAGAAAGACACCTTTTTTTCAGTATTTTTTTAATCCAAATGAATGCTACAAACCAATTCAATGGAATTGTTGCAGAAGGTTTTAATTGAAACACAGAACAAATGCTGGAACAAAGCTTTCTGAACAACTTTACTGACTAATCTGAAGTCATCATTCATTCTCCTTCCAGACAGAGAATTTACAAAACTGCTCCTTTGACTCCTCACTGTGTTATATATAAGTTAACCTTATACTGTTACTTATTGCACAAAAAAAAACCCCAACCAAACAAAAATCCAAACCAAAAATTAAGAAACACTCTTCTCTTTGAAGTTCTTAAATTTCAATTATATTAGTAAAGTAGTTAAGAAGCAAAAAGTGTGATGTTAGAATATGGAACTGGGTATTGCATGGGGGATTATTCCCTTAAGTTGTTGATATCTTTTTGGAGCTTAAAAAAATACACTTTTTAATTTTTTTTAATTGCTTACAACTTGAAGATAAAAAAATATTGATTAAAAAAATGTACTCAATTCTATAGATGACTTTATTTAAATTAGGTCTACCTTTGAAAATTGTAGTTTTGAATTATTACCATTAGTAGAAAGAATTTAAATATATCAAATCATAAAAAATAACTTTATAGTATTCTTTTAAAAGTGCATTATAGTTAATTCATATATTCACATGTATACATACATTGCTTTTCCCCAAAATGAAAGAGACTAGAGTGGGAAATGTCAACAAATACAGAATGGGAGATTTCATTCATTTGTAGACACACATTGCAGTTATCTAGCAGGTAACTTTGGGAAGCATAGTAAAAGAATGCTTCAACTCTTCTCTGCTTGCTCTGAACATAATATATACTTAAATTTCCAGTGAGAAAAGGACGTTTGTGACCCAGCAGTGGCACAACTGTTCTGGTTTTGAAGACTCAAGAGATTAGATACACATAGATGTGACATCACATACACACACAGACATAATGTTTTGACAGAACAGAGGAATATTTTCACGACTATTTGGCAACAGTTAAAAGGCACCCAAACCACAGTGAGCATATATACAACTAAAAATATTCTAGATTTAAACCAAAGACATGCTATAATCTGCTACTGTAATCTGAATTATCACAATTTATCATCAGTGGATTTATATGCTTATATTTTGCTTGAATATTAACATAGATAGCAAGATTGTTGATGTTTTTTATTACTACCCTGTGAAATATCCCACCCTCTTTCATGAGCTCTTCAACCTTCTTTTCTGTTGACATAATAATTTTCTTTTCTCCAGTATAATCTGGATCTTCCGGATATAACTCATCTCCTGGGGATAGAGAAAAAGGTTTAGTTATAGATTGCCAACCTTATTTTTCAGCCTTTTCATTGAGTGATACTGGAAATTTTTTAGGATTTATCAGGACACGAAAATCAGTGGAAATGTATTTCGCAATGCAAAAGTAAATTGCCTTTAAACATTTTCAGATTTAAAGATAGAGCCATAAATTTCTGAAGTATGTCAGTGTCACTGCAGTTGGAGTTGTTGGATTTGCATTTGTTCAACTGCAGTGGAACACTGAATGTTTCAGAGCTCCTGATAATAAGCTATTAATATGCTGTAATGACAGCCTGGGCAGATAGGAGTGTATATAATAGGTGGAGAACAGAACAAGCACTTCTTCACATGTCTAAGGAAAAGAAATAAGTGTTTTGCATCTCAAGGCATTATACTCTTGTACAAGACTGATAATATACCCTAAATACAGAAATCCTAGAGGTCAATTGTGACAAAAAAGAGAACGCATAATGAAAAACAAACTAAGAAAAGCAAAAAAAATAAAAAATAGTACAAGCAGCTTTTCTTAATACTGCATGATTATGAAATAAGAGAGACTTAAACAGGAGAAAGGGCAGGAGGAAGATGACTGAGTGAATTGTTTTAGTCCAGTGCCTTGTCCCTGCAGCTGGGAGATGTGATACTGCAGCTGTGCTTCACTCCCTTCCCTTTGCAAAGTGGTAACTCAAGTAAAGGAGAATTCCCACTGAAAAGGACTACACAGGAGTGCTGATACATCCTTCAGGTTAGACACAGCTGAAATGCTGGAATTTCTTCACAAATACACATAATGATGACAATGGTGAGACAATAACATTATGGATAACTAAGAAGTAACTGTGCTGTCCCTGGCTTGTCCCTGACTGCAGCCACTGCCACAACTGTAGCAAGGTAGAAACAGCGTGCAGTAACTTGACTTAGAAGATTATTTTCCTTACAGTTAAGGATGGTTTCTGCCATGTGGCCTCAGCACATAGCATTCAGGAGATGCTGTATCTATTTAGAGCCCTCCAGCGTGTCCTTACCCGGCAGCAGCTGGATGAAGCCATCTGCAGCACTCAGCATCACCGGCATCCAGCGCTCGCAGCCCTCCAGAGCGCGCGCAGAGCTGAACTTGTGTAGCTCCCTGAGGGAAGAGAAGTTGCACAGCCTGCAGAATTCATAAAACTGAGGTGGAGGAAACCAGATCTCTTGAGACTTAAAGCGTTCAATGGCTTCTGGAGGTGATGACCACTGGAAGATGAAAGCAAGTCTTGAAATATTTGTTTCAGAAGCAGATAGAAAATCTGAAAAAACTGAAATGTCATTTAGCAAGGAAGTCTGTACAGCAAAGGAGCTTGCACTAGACCATATCTTCTGCACACAATAAAAGCCATGTATAAACTATACCAAAGTAACAACAGACATTCTTAAAATTGAAGAACATAAGCAATCTAAATGTTACTCCTTTTTTCCTGATAAAAATAAGTTTTTATCTTACACACAGACATGATAGGATTAAAAACTGACATCTGTTTTAGGGGCATGACTGATAGTTTACTGAAACCAACAGAAAACATTAAACTATTACTAGAGGTTGCCACTGATATTTTGAGTATTAGAAGTACCTCTAAACTGCTTCTTAGAAGCATTGTTTTCAGAGTGTGAACTTCCAGCTATTCACACTAATTCTGCATGTTTAAACTATTGCTAATCTTGATTTCATCTCACATGGTGAATTTAATAATAATCGTTTGCAGTAGATTTATGCTGGTATTACCAAAATTACAACATGAACTTTTGAAAGTAAAGTTTCAGGTACTTTTAAATTTCTGTAGCAAAATTTGTTAAACAAATAAATATAACAACATAAGTAATACCAAAGTTGTTAGGTAGGCTTTTACAGAAGTATCTGGTTTCTCATCTACTTCTAAATTGTAATCAAATTTTTCAGAATCCTAGAAAAACTTAAGGACCTTAATGTACCTGACCTTGAGCTCTCTTAGAGCTTCCTGAAGTTTGTTACTTTTACACCTCAATTAATTAAAAAATTAGGTAAAAAATCAAAACTTCAAAATTCTTACCAGACTATTTCAACAAGTTTGCATGTTACTTAAAACTCCAAAAGACAAAAATTACTAACATCTCATGCACTCCTGGAACATACCTGGATATACCACATGGATCTCTCCCAGCATGCTGAGATGTGACAACCCTGCACTACACTGCAGGAATGAATGTAAAAAATGGTATTTGTCAACTGCCTTTGAAAGAGACGGTAATACACCGTGAAAGAGATCTGATGTGTCACGGATCATGTACAACGACCTCACAAAAAACCCTCTCCCGACAGCTGCTGTAGCTGCATCTCTGGTGATGCAGGCAGCTCCAGGTGTCCAGGGGAGAGGGCACCGTGCGAGTAAAAACTCCCTTCCCTTTCCTCACGTCTCAAGGAGCTTTATCAGAAGGGCTTTGATTGATCTGGAGAAGACACAGTTGTGTGCGACCTCACAGCACCCTCCAGTGTCTGAAGGGACTGCAGAGAAGCTGGAATGGGTCTGTCAGGCACTGTAGCGACAGGACAAAGAGTACAATGGGTACAAATCGAGAGAGGGGACTTTTAGATTAGGTACTAGAAGGCAGGTTTTTTACTGTAAGGGTGGTGGGACCCTGGCACAGGCTGCCCAGATAAGTTGTGGATTCCCCTGGAGCCCTGGAAGTGTGCAAAGCCAGGTTGGACGGGGCTTGGAGCAACCTGGTCTTGGGTGGAAGGTGCCCTGCCCATGGCGAGGGTGGGACACGATGATCTTTAAGGTCCATTCCAACCCCTACCATTCTGTGATTCTACGCCTGTTCGATGTGTAAGGGCACAGTCTCGGCGGAGCCAGGAGCCGTGGGAGAAATGCTAGGGCCGGAGCGGCCGCTCCCATCGCAACACCCGCCCGGCCGGGCTGTGCAGCATCCCGGGCGCCCCCAGCCCCTCTTACCAGGACGTCTGTCACCTCCTGGTCGTCCTGCGAGACGTGGGGCGGCCGCTCCTCCAGGCAGCACAGGTAGAAAGCCGTGTCATAGCGGCGGCCGCCGCGGCCGGCCCTGCCCACGGGCGTCAGCCAGTTGCTCCACTCGTGCAGCGCCCAGATGTTGGGCGCGCAGCCCAGGTGCCGGCACAGCCGCAGGAAGCAGGACGCGTCCTCCCGCACCCGGCGCCGCCACTCCCCGAGCTCGGCGGCGGGCGGCAGGCGCTCGGCGGGCAGCGGCGGGGCCGGCCCGCGCCCCGGCACCAGCAGCAGGATCCCCGCCTCCTCGAAGGTCTCCCTGAGAGCGCAGATGCGGAAGGCGACTTCCCCCGGCAGCTGCGAGCCCAGGCTCTCCCGGTCGGTGGCGAAGAGCGGGGCGCGGCTGCCGCCGGGCGGCGGCGGCTTCACGGCGCCCAGCCCGCAGTGCTGCGAGGCGGGCAGCAGCCCCAGCCACTCGGCGGAGAAATCCGCCGGTTCCGCCAGCCCGCCCGGGAACACGTGTGCGCCGGGCATGAAGCCGCTGCGGGAGCTCCGGCGCAGCAGCAGCAGCTCGTAGTCGAAGGGGCCGAGCGGCGTGCGCGGCGGCCGGCCCGGCGTGCCCGCCGCCAGCAGCAGCGTGGCCGCCTCCCGCCAGTGCCGCAGCCGCGGGTTCATCTTGGCCGGGCGGAGGGCGCCGGGACAGCCGCGGCACCGCCGCCTGCGCCCCCGGAGGAGCCACTGCAGCCGCGGGGCGGGACTGCGCCGGGGGAGGGCCGGGGGCGGGACAGCGCCGGCATGCCTCGGCCCCCCGCTGCACTAAGCCGGTGAGTAGCGGGTGTCCTCAGGGGGCAAAGCTTAAGGGAATGCACGGGGTTTAAGGCAGCCGTGGCCGGGAGAAGCGAGGCGATTGCTTTAAGTGGCTTGGGAAGCTGTGGGTTGGGGTAGCTGACGCTTCCTGGGGGGTTCGCAGCTCGGAGTGTGTTTACAGCGCCACAAAGTGTAAATGTCGAGCTTCTTCGGAGCCCAGAACCTTCCTGAGCACAGGAGAAGGGTCTGTAGTTACAGCCCCGGGAGTCTGCACGGGGTCAGGAGCCAAGGACTCGGATTTGTGTTCGTAATGCTGCTGCTGACCCGCCAGCTGGCCTCACAGAAATCTCCTTATCTCAATTCCACAGCAAGCCATGCTGATAGCAAAAGTCATTTTAGGTCTGTAGTTAAACGTGACATTTGCCAATGTGTTTGAGTTTGTTCTAGTACAAACGGGAAGAGTATATAGAGTTTTAGTTAATTATTACAGAGCTCTTCTGTTTTGAGGTTTTTAAGTACCTTGTTCCCTGAAAAAAAAATATTCAGCAAGGTAGCAAAACCTTGAAAGGTTCTATGAACCTTTAGGAAACACTTTATTTTGTTAAAAATTGGTTTTGATTCCTCAGTGTTCTTATTTTGTAAGAAATTTAAGCAAAAATAAGCTGATGAGACAGGTTGAGAAGTTTTGCAAGAATGGTGTTTGCATGTAACATGGAAAATCCTTCTCTTGCTGGATTGCATTTGGCAAATACCTGCACATGCGTCTGACAACCTCTTGATTTGATTTTATATTTGAGCTTGTACTTGATGCCTATGAGATGTGTGTCACTGGAACTGAAATGAAGCTTAGAAGCAACTGAAGCAGTGGGATGCTGGATGATGTCAATTGACAAACCCAAAACTGACCTTGAGGTGTACCCAGGCACAGCTGGGCCATAAGCTCACCCTGGTCCTTGGCTGCAGTGGGCACAGCGGGTCACCCGAGCCAGCTGATGCTGCTAAAATGAATGGCCAGACAACAGACAAGCCTGCCTCCTTCTCCTTCCCTTGCTTATCACTTAATATATAAGCAAAACCAATGATATTTTGTAACCTGAGCAGCCCTTTTTCTCACTAATTTAATCCCTTTTGCTCATCAGTAATTACCACCTTAGGCAGTGGAAGCACAAGGCTCATAAACTTCTTGTTTTCTACTAAGACACTTTGAATCTAAATTCATCTTGTTCAGCTTGATATTTGTTTGCCTTTTGCACTGTTCGTGTAGTTAACTATTTCACTATGTGTTAAGCATACATCTTATTAGGAATGTGCTTTGCCTAAAAGCTGCTTTACTGGTGAAATATTAATAAACTACTGAGGTTTTTCAAGATTTAACATCCAATGAGCTTGATGGCTGATCAAAAAGATTTAGGGTCCATTATGCCAGATCATTTCAGCATAAGGGCATTTTAAGTAGAAAGTACTCATGTACCAATAGTGAATGGTATCACTTTCAAATCAGATATAATACCAAAACATACACAAAACTGTCTTACTATGGCAAAAATGTGATGTCTGATAGGCCTGAAACACCGTTTCAGAACATGTATAGGGAAATCTGATACCAGAGAATAGTAATGATTATAGTGTTGTCTTAAGTTTCTAACTGGAATATTTGTTTGTGTTTTCTATCTTGGACAGTCTAAAGGTTCACAAGTGCTACTATGCAAATCAGGGATACCCTGGCATACAAAGCATAGGATCATAGAATGATTTGGGTTGGAAGGGACCTTAAAGATCACCTGGTTCTCCTCTCTGTCGTGGGCAGGGACACCTTTCACTATCCCAGGTTGTGCCAAGCCCTGTCCAACCTGGCCTGGAACACTTCCAGGGATCCAGAGGCAGCCACAGCTTCTCTGGGCAACCCTGTGCCGGTGCCTCATTGCCCTCACAGGGAACGATTTCTTCCCAATATCCCATCTAAACCTACTCTCTGTCAGTGTGAAGCCATTCCCCCTTGTGACTCCAGGCCCTTGTAAATTCTTTCTCTTCATCTTTTTTGCAGGCTCCCTTCAGCCACTGGAAGGGCACAATTGGGTCACCCTGAAGTTTCTCTTCTCCAGGCTGAACCATCCCAATTCTCTCAGCCTTTCCTTATAGCAGAGGTGCTTTTATCCCCCTGATCAACCTGGTGGCCTCCTCTGGTTTATTGGCATCCATTGGTATTAAACCTCACAGCTCTGGATCTGTAGGTATTCTTGCAGAGGAGTGGAAATGGGATGTGTGGCTGGCACAGTGCTGTGCTCAGACACCCAGAGAATGCCAGGGCTGGGGTTACAGAGCTGTTCAGGACTGAGCTCAGCATCCAGAGCATTCTTTGGGCCCAAAGACAGCCCAGTGCAAGCTAAGGTAAACTTTCTTCCCTGCTCCATTTGCTGCACCTCCCCACACAGTTCTGGAGTATATAAGTCACCTGTTAAGAAGGTACCATTCCTTACCTGAGGATCAGCAGATTCACCCTGTTACCGGCAGATTTTTTTACTTCCTTTCAGAATTATCTTAAGAAGAGTAGTTCAGGGTCCATTCACTGCAAAGCTGAAGTCATCTGCTGTGAAATTGCAGGAGTGTGTGAGTCTTTAACTGAGCCAGTTATCAGGACTGGAGGTTGCAGGTTCTGAGAATGAACACGCAGAAACTCTGTGAGCAAAGATAAAGGATGCAAAGGGATGTTTTGCCCCCTTCCAGTTTCCTGCATAAGAAAGGCAAAAGATCATCTCTTCCAGTGTGTTTCAGTGTGTAGCTCACATGAATATAGAACAAGTGTTAAAGGCAAATTAGATGTAAGGTTATCTGACGAACACGTCTTCATCTACAATTTAGATAATTTTTTCTTCAATATATTCTGCTAGAATGCAGAGCTTATCTCACTTGTACTTAAATATTCTTTACCTTTATGAGTGATTTCAGGAAAAAAAAAAAAAAAAAGAGAAAATCTGAGAAAATCTATCACTAATCCTAAACCAAGCACACCAGTTTGTTGCTTTACTGGAAGCAAAAACTGGTGTGTGGAAGGATTCCAGCACAAGGACATTATGCTTCAAGGGCCAGTTGTAAGCTGGGAATACAGGACACTTCAGTGTGGAGAGAAGTCTTCCCATAGCAAAAATTAGCTGGATACATGTGTGACACTCAGTCAAACGTGTCAGAAGGCTGAGGAGTCAGAGATCCCCTCCAAATTAAATTATTATAAAAAAGAAAAAAAGGTTTTTGTAAAAAGTTAAGAATTCAGCTGCCTTTCATGCTTCTTGTATGTCAGAACATACAACTCTTTACTTAACGGAACCCCAAATACTTTGATATTTCAGGTTGTTTTCAAAACCAGATTGTGTTGTATTGAAAAATAAACTCTCCTGAGTGATGCAAAAGGTACATTAAATGAAGTACCATAAGATTATTGCACTGATAATAATTCTTTGTGGCATCATAATTCAGCAATGCAGAGGTTACTTCAACATTTTTCTCTACAGTTTAGTTACTGCTTACAAGAAAAAGCATAAGTTTGTTTAAAAAAAAGTTTAGGTCATTAGATCCATAGAAATTATTGTCAAATTATTTTTCTCGAGTTTCTTGATATGTGGTTAGACTACTTAGCAATAGAATTACTTCATTCATTCTGTTACATCATTTCATAAATTATTTTGCCCAGACAGGTCAGTTCAGATCTCACCACTGTAATAATTAATTTCAGATGAAAACAAGGTCCACCAATATTTCATCATTTAGTTTAGTTTACAAGCTATCCTGTGAGTTGGAGATGATTATACTAAGTCAGTTCTTGGTTTAATTTGGTTGCATCTTTGTCCCCATGCAGATGCAGTGTCAACAGTATTGAGTTGTGACAACTTCAAGTATCAAAAAATGCAGAGATTTCACTACATTTGTCTACTGCTTCTTAAACTGGCATATTTTACAATATTGTAGAATCACAGAATCATTTAGGTTGGGAAAAAAACCCGAGATCATTGAGTCCAACCACGAACCCAGCACTGCCAATTCCACCACTAAACCATGTCCCCAAGTGCCCCATCTACACGTATTTTAATTGCCTCCAGCTATTTCAAGTGGTATTTCAAATACCTCCAGGTCATTCCAAATGACATACTAAAGCTTTTAGATTGTTTAGCTCACATAATATCAACAAATAGGCAGACTTAATAATTAATATAAAAAGTAATTTGATTATTCACTGTATAGGTTTTCAAATATTGTTTCCAAATTGTGAATAAATGTCACCTGTAGGAAATGCAGGTTTATAACATCATTATATAGATTGACTAAAAAGAAAAATAAAAAAACCAGCTCACTTCATACAAAATTATATTGAGACAAATTAGGCAGATGAAAAAACTAGGTTACAGATAGTATTAAAAACTGGAACTGTTCTACTTCCAACAGACGAATAATGGATTACACATCTTCTGGAAATGGAAATTATGGTTCTAATTCTGCAGCTTTTAGTTATGTGAATTGTTTTCACACATGCAATTTATTGCCAGACTGAGTACTGGTGGCTTGTTTGAGGAATCATTTGGATCACACCTTCCAGGACCCAGAATTCAAATGTGTATGTCTTAAGTTACACCTGCAATTAGCATATTAGATTAAGTTGCTGAGGGAGTATCATGTTTGCTGTCTCTGGCAGCCCTCAGTCACTTTATATGGTATAAATAGTTAAGTATATTCTTTTGTCTTTTTTTTCTTATTTCCCCTTTCTTGTTTGGTTCCCCCCACCCCCAAGGTTTGTGCTATTTTTGTATAGATTTTTCTGGATTGAAAAAAGGAATTGCATTTGATTTTTTTTTTCCCCAAGACAGTTATAGATGACTGTAAGATATAAGGTTTACTATTCTTTCAAAAGCCCCATGATCTTTAAAGTCAGTTTTTTGGCTGTCTGGTTTCTTGGTGCTTGTGGCAGATCAGTGAGTTCAACTGTGTGTATTATTTGAACATTTGTGTGTAAGACAGACTTGACTGATCAAAGACTCCCATGATAATTTCATGCACAGTGGAAATGATCAAAATAACAGACCAGATTTGTTCCACAACTGTGACTTCCATTTCTGTGCAGCTGAATTATACCTAGCTTTGAGAGGATTTGTGAGTTTGTTTAATTTGGTGGAGATTTAAGTATAAGATAAATAATGCAGTGTAAATAAAACATACAATTCAAGGAAAGAGAACAAAACAGAAATGCACCTGAGCCTGTGGAGGGTTGAGAAGTCGTTTCTGTCACTCTGGTAAATCACAGTAGATATTCTCACCAATGACTGGAACTGAGCAATAAACAATTGCATTTGGTAAGTGGCCTCTGTGGGTGACAGTTTCAGAGAGGTTGTGACTGGATTTGTGTTTGCCTGCGTGGCTTGCAGTCACATTGCTTCCAGCATGTGCTCGGCTCCTGAGAGATCCACCAGGCCCTGATGCTGCTTAAATGCCATGTGACTTTTCACCTTCCCACAGGTTCAGCAGTGGCAGCTGCTAAAGCTGCATCCCACCTGCACCCAGTGGCACAGCAGCAAGCTGTGAGGATGGATGATGGAATCCAGCCATGTGGGACTGCCTTCTTCCAGGAGGAAGTCATGTGTAGTGTGAAACGGAGGGAGATGAGGATTGTGTTTTGTAAAATGGATAAAAAAATGTAGAAAATCAAAATATTTTTACTCTTCCTCTGTACCAGTTAATAAGAGAATGGAGTCAGTTCCACTCAGGGATATTTTATATCCTCTGTCCCATTGGGCATAAGATAGTACTTTTTTTGTAGAGAAGCTGTAGTTTAACCTTGGGATGCTGTTGTATATAACAAAAATCAAACTATGGTATTTACTACATACATCCATATCCTTTTTTTGTTCTTCCTAAACACCCATGGATTATTTTATATGAAAGGCATTCTTTTCTAATCTCACTTTTATTGTACACTTACTGTAGCAAATGCTGCTCACGTGTGAACTATTTTGTCCAGACCTCCGCCTGCATTAAAAGACTTACATAATCGTATTGAGAGAAAGCACTTAGAGATCTGTAATCCACTGGTCTTACTGAATGACTTTTTACATAATGAAAATCTGTGAAGGGTAAATATGTTGACCAGGAGTTCCATTAGCACTTAAATAGAAGGTATTTCTGGAAAGCAAACATAAACAACACAAACCTTCCAGAGAAGGAAAAGCAAACCTGTAACCAATCCTCTCCACGAACAATAAGCACATTTAATTTTTAATCTGAAAGCTAATTACATCTGTCATTTAGTCCAGTTTTAAATAATTGCATTACTGTAAAAAGTATTTCAATATTTACATGAAGAATTTTGAAACTAATTTTATTTTATATTCATAGAGCTGAAGTTTGATGTTACATTGTTTGCAACATCAGGAGAATCACTTTAATTATGGGTCTGTGTTACTTTTGTTACTAAACTAGAAGACAGTGTAATGGGTTTTTATGGTGGTAGACTGGAAATCCTGGAATGGGATTACAAATTGCTGGGTTTAACAGACTCAGTTCTGATGGTTTGATACAACTGTTGATCATTGCTGCTACCAATAGCAGAGGACCAAGTTTCACACTCCTTAGGTTGCATATGTCTTTTGCTAAAGTAAATGCCAGCCTTGCTGGCTGAGAGAGAAACACAAGGAGAATCCAACTGTTAGTCCAGTCTAGTCTGGTTTTCAGGTTGTCCAAGGCAGTGGTTCTGTACTGAGCACTGGACAACCAGCGCTGAAGGCAGACTCATCTGTTAGCCTAAACGTGATTGTAGCTGTTTCCTGAGGCTGGGATTTCCTGGCTTTTCACACTGCTGATTCCCTGGCAGTGTAAGTTAAGCTACATCACTATTCAACTTTGGGAGCTTGAGAAGGCTGTGTTTATGTTAACAGAACTAATGAGAGGGCTTAGCGTGTTACTTTTATTACTGTGGTTGAAACAGGAACTTTTGTTTAGAAGAGCCTACTACAGATAAGATATATTAATATTCCAGCTTTTCAAAGTCATGGAATGGTTTGAGTTGGAAGAGACCTTAAAGATCATCTGCTTTCAACCCTTGCCATGGGCAGGCACACCTTTCACTATCCCTGGTTGTGCCAAGCCCTGTCCATCCTGGCCTTGAACATTTCCAGGGATCCAGGGGCAGCCACAGCTGCTCTGGGCACCCTGTGCCAGGGCCTGCCCACCCTCACAGGGAACTATTCCTGCCCAGTATCTCATCTGGACCAACTTGTCAGTGTGAAGCCATTCTCCCTTGTGACTCCATCCCTTGGAAATAGGCTCTCTCCATCTTTCTTGCAGGCTCCCTTCAGGCACTGGAAGGGTACAATTAGGTCACCCCAAAGTTTGTCTTCTGCAGGCTGAACAATCCCAATTCTCTCAGCCTTTCCTCATAGCAGAGGTGCTTTATCCCTCTGATCAACTTTGTGGCCTTCTCTGGACTTGCTCTGACAGATTTTGTTTGGTTTGAATTACTGCTGCAAGCAGACCAGTAAGTTATAAGGAAATACTTTATTTTAAGTTAAATAAATAGTGACAGTAACAGGTTTGCATTATTTAAAGTTTAGAAAATACCACCCATGCACAGGCAAAACCAGTGTAATTCAAGTCAGGAGTAAGATTTTAGTATCCAGCAAATTTAATGTGTGTATTTCATGAATAAAGACAAAAGAACTGAAGTAGATCAACACTGATATTAATTAAGCAATGACCATCTTGTTCTGTACTATAATTACATTCTCACCAATCAACATGACAGTATGTGCTTTTTCATCATGCTGTTTCAATACAGGGTGTTTTGAAGTATGAATTCCCATTTTTCACTTACAAAGTAGCATTTCCAGTCTCCTTCCAGTTGCATTCCAGTAGGGGAAAAAAATGAAGACTGCAAATCTATATCTCTAGTTCTTAATTTAAAGGAAGCCTCCATACTTAACGGGCAATGTGTTTCATTTAGTTTTGGTTTTGTGCAGTGTCGTGCCAAACTCTGTCACATGGAACAAACACGTGTAGGAGATGAATGGCAGCACTTTATCCATGTTCACAGTGCCAACCCTCTGTTAGAATTCTACTTCATCTATTAATTTCAGATAGCCTAAATATAAGATGATACAGATTTTTAGGAACATACTAATGATGAATTAATTTGCAGCCAGCTTTGTCTTAAGATTTGAAAATTCTTTTTCCAAGGCCAATACTTTAAATAGTAATTGTGTGCATATTCATACGTACTTAGAGGCTATTTATATTAATTCTTTGAGTCCTTTATTAAAAAATGCAAATTAAAAAAACTCCAAAACTGCAATGGACAGAAAACTTACAGTTTACCAACCCACTGAGGCTTGCTTTTGAAGATGACCTATTCTTAAAAATTATTCTACGCAACTAAGCATAGATAAACTGTTTATCTATGGTTAGGTGTGTGGAAGATAGCAAGATAAAAGATAATGTATGTTGTCATTGTTACCATTTACTTATCCACCAGAAAACGGACTTGCATTCATGACTTGGGGTTAGAGAGCATGTGCTTGAACAGTCTGATTTCACAAGGTACATGGAGTTCTCAGGAAGCAAAGAATAGAGCCCAATGGCTTCTCTACCTTCCTGTGAACTGAGAGTGCAAAAAGTGAAAACATCCACAGTCCTTAATGCCAAGTGGTGCCAATCCAAATAGGTACATTCTCCTGCACCTTTTGCTGTATTTTCCTTAAATATGTCTACTTATTGTGGTTGTGAAGGAGATGGTCCAATTTAAATGAACACTCAGCAATTACACCTTGTCTAGGCAGGCTGGAGCTGTAGCACCGATAAATACAGACCTGGCTTTGTTAGGAAGCTGTCAGGGATCTCTACTGACATAGATTAACTACCTAAAAAACATTCTATGGAATGAATGAAACACAACAGAAAGGAATGTGGAGTTGTCTTGCAACACTGAATTCCTGAGAGAATGGAGTTAGACTGGACCAATATGCAGAGCTCCCATTATCCTTCACATAAGGAGCTTTGAATTCAGACCTCTGCTTACTATTTTTTTCCTCACCTACAAGTGACCAGATTCAAATACACTTCCCACCCCCCATAAATCCAGTTCTTTTAAAGAATAAACTGTTGCTGATTTTTTTGGAGTGTGTTTAGTTCTTAACTCAAAAATATTAAAAAATATTAGGTATTTATGCATGTTGTCAATTTTATTTAACAAACATGAAGACTGTTCACAAAACATGTCTGGTTATTACTTTTTGATAATGTGCCTGTAATAATCAATGAAGAAAAATGACTTCCTAAACCCCTAATATTTTGAGTCTTGATATTTGGCTGTGTAGTGCCCCATACACCTATGGCACTGTAGCAAATGTACCAAGCATTCCTGAACGGACAGTGTGTATTCACAGCACTAGAAGGTATTTCCAGAAGTAAATAATAAATACCATAACACACAAATCCTTTTTACAAAATATTGCAAAGCTTCTCTAAGTAAGTATCTGTTCCCACCGTTTTACATTTAAATGTTGACAGTTCCACAGAGAAGTACAGGAAAGTTTTGTGCTGTTGCATTTCCCGTTCAGAATTGTATTATTATCAAATGGGACCACTTCTACAGGCTTCCTGTTTCCCAGATGATTAATCAGACATGACTGAGATACAAAACTGAGACACATTTTTAGCTTTGTCTGGATTTCTGTAATTTGGGAGCTTGCAGATATGTGACTGTACACATACAAGCATCAGTCCCTGCCTGTCAACAGGAGAGGGAATCCCATTGGATCTGCTTCAACTTACCACTTCTGTTTGCTAAAATCTACTTTCCCATGTTACTGCATCTGCTGTGAGTAGATTGATTGCTCCTGTTTTTATAGTTTATTGTGGAGTGTAAATTGCTGTTTCAGAAAGAAAAATAAGAACCAGTAGCAAGAATCAGTCTTTCTGCAGGGAAAGACAAAATCGTGGTAAATGTGAATGAAAATCATGCGGCTTGCTAGTATTTTTCTGAATATGCAACTCTCCCTTTTTTCTATCTGGATTTGGAAAGCGATTAGTCATTCACATATGCTGTGCCAATTCATGCAACTGGGTTCAGTACAATCCAGTCTAAATCAACAAACAGTGCTTGTATCAAACATCCTTCGGTTTTCTCCCCCCTCCCCAACCATTAACTTATTTAAAATGGAGGTTGGTTACACTCTTTTATTGGGGTTTTCATTCTTACCCCTTTCCTCCACTCAAGAAATACTTTTTGCATTTGATGGAAAAAAAAGAAGTATTCTATTAACTTGGTCAGACAAAACACTCAAGTTAACCATCAAATTTATGTTACCCTCTAATACTGTAAACAGTGACCAGCAGCAAACATCAGAGCCTAGTGAAGAACGAAAACCACAGGCTTCTGAGAATAGTGACCTATTAATAGCAGGCAAATCCCTGTTACAGCCAGTGGTCATAATACCCTGATACTTCGCTTAACTGTTACAAGTCCAGTAAACGAAGACATCCTATTCTGCAGGCTGATCTGCATCCCTTTTCTTCAAAAAGCATGAAGAAACAAATAGTGCATTTTAGGATATCCAGAGGCATAAGTTCTGCTTTGTTCAAGTGCTCGTTTAAAATTCTCAGCTCATCCAAGTGACACACTTTGGAAGTAAAGGTGAGGCATGAAACACTCCAGAGACGGCTGGAGAGGTGTCAAAGCTTGCACCACCCTAAGACAGTTTTACCACACACACTGCCAGGACAATAGCGATAATGAGAACAGCAGTGAAAATAATCCCAGCTAGAACCTTGCTGATATCGCAGAAGGATTTATTTTCCTCCACAGAGATCATGCCAATAGAGGAAGCGCCCACGCTGATGGTGGATTTCAGTTCAGCCCCCGGGTCTTGCTTAGCCTCTACTGTCCACTGGGGGACATTGACCTTCATCTCCATCTCGTACATCATCTCTCCTACCTGGTTGATCTCGTTCTCGAGGTCTTTCAAATCCACCACGTCTATGTTGTGCTCAGCCTCGTACTTCATGTTCTGGACGCTCATGGCGCGGGCAGCCACGCCGGAGGTTCCCCCGCTCATGCCCGTCTGGATCAGGTGTTTTTTGGGGACGTTCAGCGGGAACTCGTGGCCCAGCTCCAGGGCTCTCCTCATGTCGATCTCCAGGATCTCTAGGCACGTGGAGAAAATCACCCATAGCCTCTCGAACTCGGCTTTATCTTCCTTACTCACGGTTTTGTCCTTCAGGACCGTGGTGAGCTTGTTCCTGTTCGCCACCGCCAGCTCCTGAGCTTTTTGCCGGGTTTTCTTGAGCTCCTCCCGCAGGTTCTGGGAGTCCGAAGTGCCGCCGATGGTCAGCACCATGTGCCGGTAGCAGGCGGTCACCTTGTTGAGCGCGTCCAGCAGCGCCTTGCATTCCTCCTTCACCATGGTGGCGGCGGGGGCCGTGCCCGGTGCCGCCCTGGCTTACCCGGTGCCGGGCCCCGAGCGCTGCCACAGCCGGGCGCTACCAGCACACATGGCAAGTGCTGCCTCCGGGTCGCGTCTGCATCCGGCGCCCCCTTACCCGCTGGTCAGGCGGCGCCGGAGCCTCCGGGAGCCCGGGCGGGCGGCGGGGAGCCCCGGCGGGCAGGCAGCATCACTCCCCGCGCCACCGCCGCCTGCAGCGCCACCGGGGCGGCTCGGTCCGCGCCGCGCTCAACGGGGCGCTGCTGTTTGAAAAGTGCCAAACGCCGAGGATGGAGGAGAAAAAAATATGAGATCAAAAAAGCCAAGGCTAAAGCTCTGGGGAGCGGCAGCCGGGCAGCCGGCGGTCCCCGCCGCCGCCACTTAACTCGCCCCAGCTGGGCTCCCGCGCGGTCACATGGGGGGAGCGCCCGGCCCGGCCCTATAAGCCCTCGCAGGCTCCGCCTCCGCAGGCAGCGATCCCGCGGTGCTCCCAGCTCTGTGCCCGCTCCCTCCCGCCTCTGCCCGGCCATTGGCTTCGTGCGGCCGCGCCGGGCCCGCCCTGGACCCCGGTAGGGCTCGGCCGGGGCGCGGAGCGGCGGGGGAGGCGGGAGGCGGCGGCTCTGCGGCCGGGGAGCGGGGAGGCGATGGTGTCGGCGTGAGTAGCGCTCCCGCCCCGCGCTGCCTGCGGCTCCCGCCGGGACCGTCCCGCCGCCCGCCGCCT
>VZUI01026426.1:0-122545 GCA_013401135.1 Cettia cetti | reverse complement strand
AGTATTAGTATTAGTATTAGTATTAGTATTAGTATTAGTATTAGTATTAGTATTAGTATTAGTATTAGTATTAGTATGAACAGAGCTCTAAAAGGCAAGATTGAGTTTATTTGGTGATTTTGCTTTGAGTCTCAGAAACAATAGGGAGAGGAGATTGTCTGCACAAAGCATTCAAATTACCAAAATCTGTAAAATTTTTACATTTTCTTTGTTAAATGAAAAGGCATTTGCTCTTGTAGAAAATTATTTCTGCTGTTTTCACGCCAGCTCCTCAAAATGCTGAAAGAGAAACCAAGGCTATTGTGGCAACGTTTACAAACCAACACATCCTCACACCTTTTGTTTTGCTGGAAATGGAGACCAGTTTTCTATGGCACTTCCCTGATTAATTTAGTCTCTTGAGCAATTATGTATTTCCAAAGCATTCAACCCTATCATTGTTTAATAATATGACTTTCCTGCATTTTTTACAGAGTTTTTGTTGTTGTTTGGGCTTTTTGTTTTGTTTGTGGAGGTATTGTTTTGGGGGTTTTTGTGCGGCTTTGAGTTTTTGGTTTGGTGTTGGTTGCTTGGTTGGGTTTTTTTAAGTTGGGGATCTAGAAAAACACCAAGGCACATATCCATCTCAATTTCAATGTTCATGTGCTTTTATGCAAAAGTCTTATAAGGAACCTAGAAACCTACACAGTGTTGTAATATCCAAGCAGAACCTTTAAAAATAGAATATTTTTTGCTCTGTGAGATTACATTTTGATGGGTGACAGGTAGTAGAGCCTCAAAAAAGAAGAATACAGATATGACATTTAACAAATCCAACAGTCTAGAAATAATTTCTTTTTCTCAATGACAACACTACAGAAGAAGGAAACCAGGCTGTTTCCATGGAATTAATAACTGGGTCACAAAGATTTCACTGACTGGTTTCTAGACAGCAGATGAAGGGTCTGATGGTGACACCCACCGTGGTGAACCCACCACTTGCTACTGGCTGGCAGCAGCTGAACTCTCAAGGACTCTGAAGGCTGATGGGCTTTACATTAATTGATGCTTTCAACTTTTTTCTGTCTTTCTCCTCTCTACTGGGTTGTTTTGTTCTAATAAAATAGATTCTAAAAAAATTTTCTGCATAATTTCTGGTTTCAGTAAGTGAAATTGATTGCTTTTCAATCTCAGCCCTTGCTATGGAACAACTTTTCAGGTATATCAGAGGTATAGAAAATGCCAGACACTTGTTTTAATGACAGGAAAGTGATACCAAGAAGTCATGTGGTGTTTCAGAAAATGCAGTTATTGTTCATTAATGAGTTTCAGGTTTTAATACCATTTTGAGCTGCCTGGAATTATTTTGCTGAAGACTATTTGGCCAAAACAATCTGATAATTCAGATGAAACACAACAGTACTTTGTCAAGGCTAAAAAAAAAAAATAAAAAAATTTCACACACTGAACTCAATACAAAGCCTCCAGAGTCAATGGAAGCACTCTGTACATCATGCTACAGATAGCATGACCTGATGGAAGGATCTGTTTCACAATTAGAGTCACAGAATAGAAAGGCTTGGGTTAGAAGGGACCTCAAAGACCATCTAGTTTCACCCTCCTACCATGCACAGAGAAGTCACACACTGCATTTGTAGCTCATGAACTCATTGGACCAACTTACAAGAACAGCAGAGCCCAGGGAGGCAAGTACCATAAAACTAAACACAAATTGGGATATTATAACCAAACACAATTTTCATTCTGTTTCCTGCTTAATTCAGATTGCCTTATATATGAATTTCATGAACATTTTATAACATTAATTACTTAAAGTTATCAGTGGTACCCATTCCAGTTATAGCCTGCAACCAATTAAAATGGTATTAAATAAATTCAGAATATCAGAAAACTAAGTGAATATCCACTGTAAAATATTGGAGTAAAAAGGGATCACCCTGACTAGATTCTTATCTAATCATTGAGATTTTTCACTAAATACATATTTTGCTACCTGACATGTTTAATTTGACTAACCCTGCTTGGTTTTAATGAGCTTTCATAAGAGCATAGGGAAATTGAACTGTCACAATTTAGAGACATTTTTATTTCTTTGCTTGTGTGGTTGAAGTCCCTATTCTCAGCAGTGCTTTTGCTCTTTTATTTTTATATTTCCTGAATACTTCATTCTTTTAAAAGTAATCCATTTCTTTATCACCCCTTTTTGAGCTCAGGCATGCTGCAGACAGTTGAGTGACGAAGAGGACGCGGATTGGAGGTGTTTAGCTTTGTAATTTCATCCTTGAATTTTGTGATTACTAACAGGACAACTTTTTTAATTTGCTCTTTTGTCTCGATTCCCCCGGCTGACAATCTGCTCTGTGAGCTAGGCTTTTTAATCAATCACCTAGATAATCAAATGTCACTGGCTATCTGCTCCGTGTAATTACTTTTGCAATTAAAAATCAACCTCAAGTTGCCTCATCTAATTAGAGGGATGGGCAGATTTTCATCGAGATTGATTTTTTAATAAATATTGACTTAAAATGCCATAATCTCATCATATTCTTTCATTTTCTTTGTACCAAAAATCAAACAAATGGAAGAATTAACAAGCAGAAAGATTCATAGGACTTCAAAGGCTTTTGCTAGTTGAGACATACAAAATTGTGCTATAGAGAAGCCTAGCTTATCTCAGTCTAATAACACTCAAAAGCTCCTACCTTTTATTAGAAAAAGAACAAAGCAGTTGCACCATTATATATTTCACTTTCTGAAGTAGTCCAAATTAAATGAATAAACCCTATATTTATAATTATCTGGAATGCATATGACAAAAAATATTGCATAGGTTTTACTGAATTACCATGTATTTCAAAAGTAATTAATTTCGAATAAATAATAATATTGAGAATTCCTGTTTCTCCAACACATGTCCCAAGATGTGGTTTTATTTTTTTCCCTAAAGAACAGTTAATTTGAGGATGCTTTTTATCCCTTTGCACCAATAAGACTACAACATCCAATATTTTACTATCACCAGGAAAATAAGGTTTGTGGCAAATAGCTGTGTAGAAAAGTAGAAGCAATATCCTAGAAAGAGCTGAAAGATTCTACTTTTACACCTTGTAAAGGAGAATATTTTTGAATCCACTAAAATATTGATAGAACAGCAAAGCAGCCTGGAAGGCATCACCAGGAATAGAGCCTACCTTCTTTTTCTTATTTCTGATATGAAGTTATTCTCTGCCTGACCTTGAGCACTATGAACTCATTGAACCTCAGGAGGATGTTTCAAGAGCAGCAGTAGCAGGTCCTGGTGGTGCCAAGACCAAGACTGCACTTGAGGAAACACAAGTCCTTGTGCCTGCAGGAGCCGTGACCTCCCTGGGCTCCTGAGCTGTTAGAGCAGCACATCTCCTCTCCTGCAGCTGCAGAGCCATGCTGGGCAGGCAGGACAGCTTCCCACTTCCTTCCCATCCCCTGTGGGAACTGTTAGTACTTGGGGCAGACCCTTTTGTCAAAGGGATGCAGAAATTTCGCCTGTCTTGTTATCACTGTGCTTGGTGTTGCTTTTTGACACTTCTCTGGAACACACCCAACCTTGTTTGAGAATACAAAGATACAGATGGCAAGACAAAACTGCACAGTGACTCATCCATGCACACAGGAGAAAATTTGTGTCTGTCAACAGTAGATGAATGTACCATCTTATTTGCTAAAAGAAACCAGTTTGCTTAATAGTTGTTGATGACCCCAAGATAAGCTCTTTAATGTATATGTACCTCAGTCACCCAGATCTCTGCAAAGCAGTTATTACCATTTTAAATGAATGAACCAACTCTGAATGTGCTATCCTGTTCAGGTTATAATGATGGAACAGGATACCACAATTACAGCTGCTGGAGGAGTATGCTCTGCTCTATACTGCAGCCAGGTCCAGAGTATGGTATTTCCACTGGAAATATCAGCAACTAAAGAGTGCTTCATAATACCTGTTGAGATATTCATTAACCTCTGATTTGCTACCAATAAGAATATATAATTTCAACAGTCATGCAAGGTATTTTTCATTGTAGTACAGGGTTCTGAACTATAATACTTTTCTCCAGTGAAACACTCAGTTCCTTGTTCCCTCCTGTTGAGAGTGGGCTACTCTAAACCAGGAAAACAATAACCACCAGATTCTGAAGGGGTTAAAGTGGGAGGAAAGAATATAATCCAGTCCCTTTTAGCTTAACTACGTGAACTCCCTATTACAGCAGTGCTACCAGTCTGGTAACAATATCACAAGCGCTTTACAGTGAACAATGCTGTGGTTGTGTCAAGCGAAACAGCACTGGTATCTATGCTGCCCATACATTGCCAATACATTTACTTTCGTTGGCTGCAAAACAAAAATGAAAGTAATTACATCTGGGAAAAAAATTAACTCTGCTCGATGTCCTGAATCATGGTATGTTGAGCATGTGCTAGCCAAACCTGCTCGCTGTCAGTGGTCTGGATCAGTCACCTTGACATCGCTGCCCAGCCATTCTGTCCAGAGCTGTTTCTGTCCCTGTACAGACCAGAGAAAACGATGTATGTGGCACCTCTTGTCTTCTCAGCAGTCATTGAATGTCACCTGCAGAGGCCTAAGGAGGAGGCTAGAAAGGGCTGTGGACAGGGGAAGAGGGTTTTGGGAGATCTGCAAGCCATTTGGTTCTCTGTTTATTTGGGGGAAGGAATGCAGATACTAATCAGGCTCTTGGGTTCAGCAGCAGATGTGAAAGTTGCATGCAAATATTTCTTCTCTCCCCCTTGCTAGCGGTATACATCTTCCACACAAAGGCCATCCATATTTACAAAGGCCTGGAATTTACATCCTCAGAAAGGATGAGCTGATGAATGCTCTGCACTCTTGATGGGAGCTGCTTCAGGAGAAGAGCCTCCCACACTATTTCTGGTCCCAAAGCAAGCGGTTCGTAATTTTTTTAATTTTATCTATTTTATTTTTTTAGAGGGGAATCTTGCTAACATCTCTCATTTAAGTTTAAAACCAGAATCAAAACCCAAAACAACTGCAGCTTCACACAAGTCCCCTGACTCCCTTGCTCTTGGGGAAGCTGTGCAGATCTGACCATGTAAACACCTGAGGTTCTAACTGCATGCAAAATGCACAGGAAGGACCTAATCAGAAGAAAACTTTCTGCATCATCCAGAACAACAAGTCTTACAGAAACAAGATAAATGAATTCCCTGGGAGACTTTTCAAGCACCTTCTCTTGAGTATCAGCTTTCTATCCTTCACAAAAGTAGTATAAAAAAGTAGAGTAACATTCAGGTGCATCTGAAACAGATTAGTTAGGTCCCTTTTCTAGGGTGGCACAGACTTCTAGAATCAAGGGTTCCTTTTATTTCTAAATCCCTAAGTGGGAAAACATTCTGAAAATAGACCTGCTGCAGATAAGGATATGCAGCCCTGTCAGATGTGACCGAGTCAGCTTTTAAACTGAAGCCCCAGCTAAATCGACAGGTAAGAAGTTGCATATTTAGGTTATTTTTCCAGACAGCTACTGTTATACACGCCTCTATCCTGGCACAGCATTCCCACGCACTGTGCAGACATGCTTTGCTGTTAGCCAGTGTGCATTTTATATTCTCACCCTGAAAGTAAATTCTATGGCATCTCTTAAATGCGTAGAAGCAACTCAGATGGCTCTTCTGGAATTAATTCACTGGAATTTGCCTAATGATTTGAAAAGATTCTTTAGAACAAAGATTTAAGAGTTGCCAGCATCGATTTTTATCTCTAGCAGTGAAGTCCTTGACAAGTTCTTAGTAGCATACCTTCTTCTTGGTATACTTCAGAGCATTCAGTGGCTCAATAAAATCATTATTATAATGTGTTATGTAAAGTACTTACTCTTCTTGCACTTGGCAATAATACTATAATTTTTCTCAACAAGACAGCCTACTAATGTAATAAATTTATGGTGAAATAGAAAAGGAAGATTAAGAATTGTTTTACACTCTGTGGTATAAGATTCCTAGTTATATTAGCATTTTGAGAAGGATTTATTTGGAGATTGAGGATTAATTCCCATAAAATCATTATACAAATTTCAAAATGTCAACTACTTTGATAGAGCTTATGATTTTATCTTCTTATTTTGACAGGCAACTGTGTAAAACAACTTCTGTGTAGAAGCAGCACAGGAATAAAGCAAGGGTAGGATAAATAAAGACAGAATGATCCTCACAGGTTTTCCGATCAGCTGTCTTTTTATTCTGATTACTTGTAGGACAGAGCAGTAATAGACATTTTCCTTTGCACAAAATAATAAGAGCAGTACTTATCGCTTGTTGCCTACAGCTAGTGGCAAAAGGAAATTAGAAAAGTCCAATGAAGCTGAGTAGTAATTAATCATCATACAGTGGTGCCTGTCAAATCAGAGGGGTCTTTCCAGCTGATAATGCTGCCCAGCACAATTTAGACTGATAGAAATTAGAATTCTTTTTCCTCTGGCAAACACCAAAAATACTAGAGTTAGCACAAATGTGGCCAACTGCTCACTTCAATGACTGCCTGACCCATTTACAGCCAACATTTAGTTCAACACAGATTTGAAGGAACACCACTCATTCCTCACAGCAAAAAATAAAAGAGTATCATTCACAACTACTCTGCCTGAGTGGTTAAACAGCAATAAACTGCTGGTTGTTCCTTTTTTTTTTTTTTTTTTTTTTTTTAAAGCAAACATTTAAGTCTTGGCTAAAAGATAAAGGGAAAAAATCTTTTATTCTAAGTGAACTTATTGCTTTTCTCCAATTCACAAAAAGGAAACGACAAACATCACACAGACAGCTCAAACTCTTTTAAGGTAAAATATATGAAAGAGTCAGGAGTTTCCCTCTCTCTCAGGAGTGTCCCCTCTCACTGATTGGCTCTCTCAGCATAGCTTGGGAGCAACACAGTCATTAGGGGGATCGGGACTTCTTTTTGCCCAATGCAGCCAAAACAGTTTTGCTGCTGACTTTGACAGACACATTGTTAAGTCCTGATGAGACCAGGGCCTGACCTGGAGCTGCCCAGGCAGGGATGGGGCTCAGCAGAGAGCTGGGAGGTGCCGCCGTGGGGCCCTTGCTCTGTGGAAGCCCACGGGAAAACAAACCTGAAGAAAGGCCTCCAGGAATGAAAGGCCAAAGAAAATGAACAAAACTCTGTCACAAAACGTTAAGACCCAAATATTTCTGCTGTGGCTCTCTTAAAACCAAGCACATTAATGTTAAGAAATAAATCCAAGGCAGGGTAGAGGACGAAGGCTATCCACTCAAGGAAAAGTCCACCTCTTACATTGCATATGAGCATGCTGCCATAAAAATACCAGTACAGCACAGTGACAGAAGCCAGCAGGCTTTGTTAGCTAAGACTCTGTGTTATGCCGCTACAGCCAGAGCAGGCAAAAAGTTTTGCATGCACACAAAGAAGGGCCCAATATATTAGGGTTTGCATTTGAATAATATGGCTGTATTTCTTCCTTTTCTTCATGGAAGGAAGGGATTCCATATTGTCACAGAAAGTGTGCATGCATGGGTACCTCTCTGACAAACCGGCTTTGTGAACATAAAGGCTCTATAAATCTGATTCTGTGTATCTCAACTTTGGGGGAGTAGAGGAGAGCACAGTGTGCGCAGATAACAAAATTAACATCTGAAAACCACTTTGTTTTCCTTTCATCTGAGGTATAACACAGATTCATTAGGAGATCTGCATGCTTCTGTACCTTTCCCCGTAATATTAGAATGAATGAGTGCTATTTACATATGTCATTAGTGGGAAAATCCCCCACAGAGGAGCGTACTGAATCCTAATTTGCACTGAATAAAGTGCTTTATGATGTAAGACTGTCAGGCACCCCCAGTCGGTGCAAATGAATGTTTAATCATCACAAAGAGTCAGACATGACATAGTGTAAAATACGTCAGGCAGAATCACAGCCAATATGAACTTCCAATGCTCAATGACTCTTTGATCAGTATAATCAAAATGCATCTCAGCAACTGAAATGTTGCAAAAGTAACAAAATGCTGTCTTGTGATTGTGGAAATTAAACTTATTTCAGACTTACGGAGGGCATGCATGACTTGGTGAGTAAATGCAACAAGTCTGGAGGTAATAATGGCAGCATTTCACGTTTTCCCACTGTGATTAAATGGACCATGTCCCACCGTGTGGGTGGGGATTTTTAAAGAGAGTTACAAACCCTTGAGAGACAGCACCCCCACCCAATCCTTTTCCTAGAGGTTTACCCTCACTGGAACTACAGCCCTGCTGGTACAACCATGCGTTAAGTAATCGAAACAACAGCATGAGCTCAACACACTCTTGACTAATACTCTCAGTGATAATTTTCCCCTTGGTATTTTGCTTCTGTACACATAGAGCTATTATGGGGTCCCTCCTGTGACCCTCATCAAATTCTGTGACCTGTGTAATACAGGAAATCAGACTACAGGGCTTACAGTTGCTGTTGACACATAAACAGGTGAATCCCCTTACATGGCAGATAGCAGCCATGCTATATCATCAATAATAGCCTAGACAACAGATAAATCTAACACAAAACCATTAATTTTTCCTATGAAAAATTTACTGTTAAGGAAAATAAGCAAAGAAAGCCATGGCAGATCTTTTATCTTTCTTACAGAGAAGGCTTAGTGGTACCAAATGATAATTAAAAAAACAAAACCCCAACAACAACAATAAAATAATTTTGTTTTGTGAAGAATTAAATCTAAACCATTTGGGTTTCCTAAATTATTTTTTTCAATTGTTCATGATTCTGCATGGTCTGAAGTGAATTACCAAGCTCTTGTTGGTTCCACTGGTAGCAGATCAACAATTATTCAAAATTTTCCCCTGTGAAAAAATCCAGGCCCATCTATCACAGAGGTGGTCATCCACAGATGTCAGTCAGCAGCACAAGATGACTTACATTCCCTCTCAACTCCCAGATAATTATTTTGTCTTTGAATAATATAAATTTTCAATATTGAAAGAATTAACTCAGATTTCATTATTTACATAAATCTGGGAAATAACCATGCATAGACTTTTATGTGCAAGATATTGGAGCAAAAACCTGTAGAAACAGATTACTGTTTTTACACAAGATGGACAAAAATTCCTTAATCAATAAAAGATGAGGGAAGAGGACCTCAGCCAATTATTCATTAATTACATAGATGTTAAAAAAATCTGAAAGGCACAGCAGAATATTTTTATGAAAGAAACAACAGAGTGTTTCCAGAAAAGTCTTGGAAAGGAAAAACATTTAAACAGCCTAAGAATTTGAATAAGGATGTGAGAAGTTATTTAGGCCACCAGAAGATAAACTGCATATAAATCTAGCATATTCATTCTTTCCCTTGCTCTTCCTAAATTTGGTATGCACTTAAATCCCACCAGTCCCAGGAAAGGCATTTCCAAGACAGGGTTGTATAGAAATAGGTGCCCTAGACTGATAATACAACCTGCTCATAAGTTCCATACTGGCTTAGCTATGAAGCAAAGTAGACTTCATGCTGCTCTTGACCATTCTGTCACTGTAAGTATTCATGTATTTAAAATCAAGCACACACAAACATTTTGCTGAACTGGAGCTTTACAGCAACTTAGGATCAAAGTTTGAGTGTCATGAAAGCACATGGCTTCTCTTCCAGAGTGCAGTAGCTTAAAATACTTGCAGTTTAATGCTAAGAAAATTTAATGGAATCCTGCAAGGGAAAAGAGAATCCCTCAGCCCTCAGAAAATGTAAGGTTTTACTGCTGCCTTGTCCTCCACATGTCTCCAAACTCCCTCCATTCCTTTCTTTGTAAGCTTTACTGTGGTGGTCAGGATGACACAGGCAAGACAGTGAGACACTTTCTCTTAACAAATCCTTCCAGAAGAGTTCCCTCTCCTTGTGAATAAAACGTGAGAAGCTGTTATCCTTCATTACTGTCTCCCAGTCTGATGCTACAGAACTGGGTATTCAGGAACTGGTGCTCAAAGCCAGTGCACTGTCAGTGCAAGGCACAGACAAGAACTTGATAGTCTCCTGCCCAGCCTGCCTGAGGAAACTTGCTTGTGAAGGCAACACGCAGGAAAGACAGCTTTTCCCCTGTTCAAACATATCCTTCAAGCTTTGATTTCCACACTTATTTCAAGCAATATGGCATGACAAGTGATCCTTATTAAACATCTTTGGAAGTCAAAATCTCATAAATGATCAGGTGACCTGTTACTGCCTAACACTCATCCTTTCCAGGTGTCACACAAAAATTAACAACTCAAACTTCCTGATTTAATGATACTACTCATTCCACCAGGCCTAGCTGGCTAAAATGAAAAGTCAGAGAGAGAGACAGCCTGAAAGATGCAAGAAGGAAGTAAAACAAAGCACAATTTTTTTCTCATTAGGCAACCATATAATGTTAAAGTAGGCAGCATCTGAAAGCATACATTTATAATGATCCAGTCCACATGAATACCATCTTTCCTTCAGGATACTGTTAGCCAGTTCTCTTGTATTCAACCCTACATTTACATATAGATTGAACCTTTCTAGAAAGCAATTTTACGCATTTTGTCTTAATATTTTTCTCATTAACATTGCACATAGATTAGGCTTCTCGGGAAGGAAGAGACATACCTGGACATCATTGGCACAATTTCTAGAGATCGTGTTTGCTTTCGAAGAAAAATATGTAATAAAAGACTAATAAACACAAGGCTGGTCACAAGTGAATTTTCAAGAATCAGATAAAAAAAATTACAGAAATTGCTCTGGTGCTCTTAAAACAAACTCTTCCTTAATAACCTTCTCTGGTGAGAAGTAACAACAGAAGAAAAACAACAGCAAAATTGCCTGTAAAACAAACTTCTCTCACTGGGCTTAGTACTTCAGCGAGGATCATTAGTCCTAATCAATCAGAGCATTTAATTGTATGCTTAAGTTTAGGCTTACAGATAAGCATATGTATAGTCAGATAAGACTAGGTATTGTGCTGAACTGGGGCTGAAGTACTCAGCATCCAGCAGGATTTCCCTGCACTGCTGAAATCTAAATTTTCTTCATGTCTTATTTGCAGACTGGGTGTAGGATTCAAATTAGAGGAAGGATTAAGGAAAAAAAAAGTCCTCATGATAGCAGGGCCAGGCTAAGCAAACATTTCATATACACATCAGGAGAAAGATGAAAGGAAAGCAGCTGCCCTTCTACGGTCAGAAATTCTTATCTGTTGACCGAACCTTTGTTAGTTTGAGAAAGCACAAGTGGTCTGCATTGGCGGAAGGTTCAAAGCAATTTTTTTAATAGATAATGCAATCAAAAGTCTGTCTGTCGAAATATTTAGAGGAACAAGATATCGCTTTAACCCCTCTACACCTGAGACCTTTGCCAAAGACTTTAAGAAGTGCCTTACACTTGTTTAAGTTTTTTATCTTTAATAGGCTTCTGCATTTTTCAAAGATTAACGTCTTGTGAGCTCCTTTGAGCAAAAGATATGTTCTGTAACATTTAGCCAGTACTTCTCTATTGGCTTCTTCAAAGGAGTTGTATATGAAGATATGTTACCAAATTAAAAATCAACATGCAAACCACAAATCAGCTGTGGTTGTTGTTGAGGAACATGTGGTTCTGGTCTGCCTGTAGCTGGTGCACATTCAAAACAAAAAATTAATTAACCCAGGCAACTTACTAGAGATAAGGTAAAATGTTCAACACCTTTAAATGCCAATTTGATAATGGAAAACAGTGTGTCTCTGTTCTGTCTGCTATAATTATCACAATATTTACATCTTCTTAGAAAGAATGGTGAAGTAAACAGGAACTCCATAGAAGAATTTATTTTAACATTTTGGCAAGAGTGGGTGATTTCTGAGATTAAATCACGCAGAACAGAATCTTGCAAGTTCCCAGGATAAAAACCAATGAAATTGGATTAATATCTTGTGTAGACTTATAGCAGGGGAATTTGGGTACAGGAGAATAGTCAACTGCCATCTCTTTGGTCTTATATTTACAGTACTGGAAGGGTTCCAGAAAAAATAAATTCAGTTCCTGGGTTTGCCACTTCATCTCCCTACTTACAAGCAGGGGCAGTGCTGCATGCCTTTCTTGAGAAGTGGCTCAAATGACAAAGAGCAGTAAATGCTATTATTCGATTCCAGCTCTACTACTGCCTTTCATTCATTAACTGCTCCTGTTATTGACTATCCTCCTACCTTTTTTTTCCTTTTATCCAAACATACTCCAAATACACTGGTTATACTATATATGCTACTTTCTGACAGGTCATGCTTTGGTTTTTGTTTCTAATTAATCATACACAGGTGTATTTGTTGTCACTGATCCCCTCAATGCATTCGACATGACTGCCCAAGTTTTCTAAGCCATTTGCAGCAAAAGTAACTAATCTTTTTCCATAGCTTATAATCTTTTAGAAGGAAGTGATGTCATACCTGTCATCCTTCTGCCTTTTGTAATGTCCTTGCTGGCTCAAAATACATAGCTTCCTTCTTAGCTTTATAGCTTCACTCCTGCAGCCAAAATTTGCTCTCTACAAGCAAGTATAGCTCCCCTGAATCCATTTATGCCAAGACCGTGTTTAGCCCCTATGCCAATAAAATTTCCATTTGTATTAAAATTGTCTACTGCTTTGGAAAGACATGTGAGTTGGAATTACTTAGATTTCTGTGGGTATTTCTCCTCTGATTGGGCCCTCAGGCCAGATTCATCCAGACACCAATACAGGCAGGATCAAGCTGTTTGTGCATTTACTATCTGTGGCTGTGGACTTAGCCAGCAGGACTTCAAAAGCTTCTTAGCTGCTGGAGAATGGCTGAGGCTATTTTCAGGCAACTGGTGCAGCCACATTAGAGCACAGAACAAGTCAGAGGCTGCTCTGGCACCAAGAACATTTCTCCCTGAGGCCCGTGGGCAGTGTCACCTTGTTGATGGCCCTGACACAATGGCTGTGCTTCCCTCAGAGGCCAGGCAGAGCAGGGCTGACTTTCTCCCTTACGTCAGAGGATGACAAAAAAATCCCAAGGAAAAACATTTCATTATTTCATCAGTTTTACTGGACTGCTCAGTGCTAGGCCAAGTTCATTTATTTAGAAGCTGGGGAACAGCTGACAACTTTCTAAAGGCTTCTTCATGCATCTCTTACTCTTGTCCCAGTATTACCCAGTCTGACCCAAGACAGAGCCAGTCTGGAGCTAAGTCCTTTTAAATGAAACCTCCTTTCTTGAAGACAGATTAGTTACCAACAGAACATGCAGATGTGTCTCCATGCTTCAGCAAACCCACTATTCATCTATCTCACTGCAAGGACTCACCATGGTGGGAGGATTAATGTCAGTTAGTCCCAGACAGAATTTTTAGTTTTAGTCGTTTTATTGAAAAGCAAGAAGCTTCCTGCTGTCCCCTGCAGCCTACAGTGGAAGCACTTTTAATCACCACTTTTACTTTTTTCATAAGCTGGAGCTGGATCCTGCAGCAGCAAACAGGCCAGAGCAGCGATGCTGCTGGTGGTGCTGCGAAGCACAAGCTGGAATTGTGGGAAAAAAAGAGGTAGAGAAGGACCAGGAAGGTGAAGTTTGTAATTCAGCAGCAACCAAGGGAAAAAGTTAGTGTGACAGATTTATAGATTTAATGAAAAAGAGACTACAAAACAGTAACAAAACTACAACAAAATAGGCAGGCATGTAGGATTTTTTTTCCTTTAGGTAGGTTTAACAAAATTCTTAGACTAACATGATTCTTTTGTTAAACTAGATAATATTTTTGAGAAACAGCATTACGAAAGGTTAAACACAGAACAGATGTAAGTTATAAAATACAAGCTGATCAAAGCTCAGATTTTGAGACAGATATGTTAGCAAATGATGATAAATCAGTCCCACTAGAATTGTAAGAAGCAGACAAATGTAACTCTGCAAGAGCGAAAGTCAAGAGTTGAAAATAGGAAAGAGAAAAAAGGAGTGGAAACAAATGTTTAAGTTAATTCTAGACAACTTGTACAGAACATCAGTTGACTATATTCTGTGAAAATGGAATCATATCTACTGACATGCACCCAATTTGATTTCAAAATAGGACTCAAGTGCTTTATACTCTTAATGTTGGCTGAATGTGTGCAACATTTCTTAATATTGGCTTAATGTGTACAACATTCTATTCATTTCCTATTTAGCAGCTGCTCCTCTCAAAAGTTTTTCAAATTTCAGGATCTGTATTGCCATGATCAAAGCTATAAAACAGGTAGAAAATGTTATAAAAGCAAGTATGCACTAGAAAGCTGAAGCCATCTTTAGTTACCTTGCCTATATACTTATATAAAAAAAAAAAAAGAAAAAAAGAAAACAAAAAGTTATTAACACATCTAAATTAGGACAAAATATATAGACATACAGACATTTGACTGAAGGCTGAAGTTTCAATTTCTTTTCCTTTTGTAGGGAAATAAATAAAGCACAGTGAGAAGCACACTATTTACCAAGACCTAAGTGAAACAGAAAACATTTGAAAGCCCAAGAAAAAGGAGGTAATTGTTAGGACTGTCAGCGGGGGACCGCTGTGATAATTTGATCTGAACTCTGCTAACAAATCACTGCACCATTCTTTTCACTTTAGTATCTGTTTATGCTTCTACAAATTGAAACCCCACTGGCAATGCGCTGAAGAACAGAGCTCAGCACAATAACACATCAGCCTGGCGATTAGTTCAAGGTGGGGAAGGATTAGTTGACCATCCCAAACCTACAGTCCTCCTCAATATTTTGTCTTTCCCTGCTGAGGTAAAAGGGTGCAGACATATGTAAGTAATAAACTAACAGGCTTCCATCCACTTGAGGTTGAGTGGAAGGAATGCAGAACAAAACTATAAAAAAAATAATAGACAAAGGGGTAGTGAAGACTTGGGGGAACTCAATACCACATCTGCTAAGCTATGCTGGGATGTAGCACCAGGATGCCCGTAAGTTTTTAAAGATATAACTATGCCTTTTTGTGATCTTGCAGCACACTGTTATGGCCTGAGCATGCCAACGTTTAGACCTGACACAAGATCAAAAGGCTGATAAATGAGAGGAAAGGGGATGTTTGACCCACTAAACCATATTCTGCAAGAATTTAAGGCTTTTTAAAGCAATAAAAAAAGTAATACATTACTGCACCTTGAATATATTGTGACATTCTTATCTAAGAAAAACCCCTAATATCTAGGTTCATTATATACTTTTATGCATATATATATGCACAGACATACTTATGAATACATAAGTATTATGAATACATAAGTTCATGTTTATTTAGGTAAAGATATTTTACATTATAACAAGCTTCTGAAAACTAAAATTTCTGCTGAAAGTTATATTAAAATAATTTGGAAATTAACCTAGTTTGGGTTGTAGTTATTTATGGGTCCAATTTATTACTAGTGAAAGCATAACAAGCAATAAAAAAGGAGGGAAATCCAGCCTGGAATTTGTAGTTAAGTAAACAAAAAGAGGTTGGCTTCTCTATTTTAGCTAGCGTGTGATATGCAATAAATTTCTGCCACTGCTAAATTCAACATGAATTTTGTGATCTGAACAAAACCAATGTGAGTTTTGTTCATATATTTCACCAGAGTCAGGATGCCAGAAGTACCACCAGTCTTGTCGCATCATCAAACTCCCAGAAAAGAGTTCTGAACTCTAACACACATCTACAGGCTATAAGCAGCAATAACCATTATTACACATCCAAACCCAGCAGTTTTGAAATTTATATTTAATGAAGAATGTACCAATACCAAATGCAACACATTCAAAAACCTTCTGGAATATCTCTCCTTGGTGTGGCACTAGGGATTGGTATTTCCTATTTTTAAAGGAACAGATGCCTCCTTAACCCCTAAAAACTGAGCTGTGCTATGATCTACCATCAATATGGGATGAGGAGCCACCAGGTTCTGAACAGGGAGCTGTGCAGTGCCATCAGTGATATCAGTGATATCAGTGATATCACCCTGCCTGAGGGACAGACCCTCTGCAGATTTCCCAGTATGCAAGGAATCACACCTGCTCTCTTGACTCCTTCTTTCTCTCTTCCTCATGCCGCTGAGCAGTTTGGAGGGGAGCGTAGAGTGGAAATGGTTTTCTTGTGCCCAGCCCCTCTCAATGACTTTGAGGGAGTGTGTATTTTCCAGAGGAGGAATTTAGTATCAGCAGTTCCTGTGCTAATCTCTTCTAAGAGCTTTAGGTGCTCAGCACTTTCGGAAATCAAGTTAATAACTATTAATGACTTAGAAGGATGAGAGCTGAGTCTTCGTGGTACTCCTTATTCAAGCATTTTTCACATCAAATTCAAGTGGAAATTCAGCTTTGTTAAGAGAGAGGATTGCTGAAAAGGATCCAACATCAAAAAAACCTGGGCAACGCAATTAAATTAAATTTGGATGAAAAGGTGATGAGATGTTCTGATTCTCCTGAGGATTCAGAAACATTCTCCTCACAAATAAGACTTGTATAAATGTATTAGGGTGTGAGGAGCAGCCTATAAAAAGATAAAATGATACTTGAGGAGGCTGAGAAGCTGTTTACCTCTCAAGCCCATATGTGAGGAAGAAGCTCCCAGTGTCCCTAGTTTTCAAAACTCATCAATTGCATTGTCTAGTATCAGGGCATTGGCACTTTTTAAAATTAAGTAGTTCAGATAAGAGTTACTGGGTTGCAGAACTCACCTCAAGCTGACCACCTGCCTATTTCCCCAGCTTCCAGGCCACTGCACCCACTCTGCTGCTGATGCCCAGGTTTGACTGGTTTAGAAGGTAGAGTGAGTGTGTCTGTGTAATCACAAAGGTGTGCCCACCAGCCTGTAAACCACCATGCAAGAAATGCATTATCAGTATGTGACATTCCATGTCTGCTGTACAGCCAGGGGAATTCCCCACTTTGGAATGCTCTTTTCCATCTCGAGCTATTCTCTTTCCTGGCTCAGTCCCACATGCCAGCCAGGATGGATGCTGCAGCACAGGCAGGTAGCTGGTGATGTCTGGGATCAGTGAAGGCAGGCAGGCATGTCAAGAGATACACTCAGAATCAATTTTTAGAAGTAGGTAAAAATAGCAGGTTTTTTATTCTCTACAAAAAAGAGCAGGCAGGAGAGAAGCCTCTTTGTAGACAGATCTGGGTAAATTTGCATCTTGTCAGATGCACTAAACAATTAGTTGAAAAAGCGCAGAGAACACCTACAGATTGTAGGCAATGTTATTTCTACATCTGCAGAACAAAGATCAAAGCAGTCAATAACAAACTTCAGAAGACCTGAGGAATTACTTTGCAGTGATTCAACTTTTTCCATCAAACCATCCCCCAAACCATCAATAAATGTTAGGAGTCACCTGCTTATATCAAAGGAGCAGGGCCGAGCACTGAAGCCAGTATTCTATCACAATTACAAATGTATCAGCTGTCAGAGTAAGCGAATCTCTAGTACAAACACAGCAGCACCTATATAAAGCTTTGTATTTTAACAAACATGAAAAGGAAATCACTGCCAGAAATGTTAATACAAGTGAATTCTGAGCAAACAGGTTATTTATTCTATTAGTACCAGAAACCTTTCTATCAAATAAGGAAGGGTATGACATAGTTAGTTAGAGACACTCTTTCTTCCTTGGGGAGATTTGCTTTTGCTTATTTTTAAGGGGACAGAGCAGGCTTTATTATTCTTAGTTTTAAAATTGGTGTCTGCTTTGTTTTGCTACCAGATTTTAAATTCTTGGTTTTAACAAAGTTTTTTTTTTTTCATTAAGAGCACTGAGTTTTCCACAAACAAATAAAATTAATCTTATTGATTACTGGCTTTTTCATGGTAAAGATGCATATCTGAAAGTGATAAGATGCAGGAAATAGAGGGACAAAACTGCTGTGGTGAGTTTTCTGCAACAAGAAAACAAAGCAGCCAAACTGTGATGACATCCATTGTCCTCACCGTCTGGAGTACACCAACGTGATGGACAGACTGCTCACCCCAGCCACCTTTGGGGACAGATGGCTCCGTTCTGGACCCAGCAGAATGTCCATAAAATTAACATTGACTGCAAGTTCCTTGGTAAACAAATGCGGTTTGACTGATGAAGAAAAACTGCAAGAAATCCTACTAAATACTCTTTCAAAGTCGGAAAAGCCTCTCTGCATTTTTAACTTCCAACCCACCAGTCTAGAGTAGCCAAATATTTCATAAATGTATTTCAATGCAATCTTAAGTGACGTGGTTACATTAAAATCCAGTTATTGCACAACAGAGTTGTTGTATTCCAAGGGAATACAGTACAGATTTTAACTGATGTGAAAACACACAGATTTTGTTTAATAGCCTCCTAATCCTGCCAATTTTACTAATAAGATTACTGTCTAAAGGGCAGCTAAATAAACTGTGCTGTTGACACTTTAAACAAAACAAAAAACACACCCACCTTCCCCCTGAAAAGCACAATTTCTCCTGAAACATTCTTTTCCTCTATTATGGCCCCAAGCCAGCAATGGGACTACTTATGTGCTTAAAGTTAATAGAGTGCTTAAGTGCTTTGCTGGACTGAAGCCTGCAATAACATAAATCTGAGTGGACAAATTATCATTATGCATAAAAAACTTGCAACAAAATGAAAATAATTAAACAACTGAAGCTGCTTGTAGAGATACTTAAATGCTTTACGATGATGTAAAGTATGTGTGCATTTTGCACATCCCAGTTTTGCCATTTTATTTCTAAAGAACACATGCTTCTCACTGTTTTGACTCCCCATATCTGAACTTTCAGCTACAATCTTAGAAAGGGAAGTGAACCCTTCTGCCAGCTCTGCATGCTGATAGGTATCAAAATCTAACTGGACAGACACTGAATATTACTGGGCTAAAGGATGGGTCTGTGGGAAAATGATTTGCAACAGTAGGTTTTCACTACTGAGTGAGTAGCATTGGAATGGTAGAAGGAAATTATGAAAGAAAGTGAAATGGGAAATTAAAATATCAAAGTAAGGGAGAAATGGGATTTAATGGAGCATTTTTTACATTTCATCTTTTGGGTATTATCTGAAAATATTTGGACTTCCTTCCCCCCATCAGCCAGGCCTCCTCTTGAGCCTTAATTTTCATTTAGTTTTTATCTCTGCCACACAGTCTGCCTTTATACAGTCTCCTTGCTCCTGCTCTAAGAACATTCAGGCTAATTTCCTTTTCCCTTAGCCATTTATCTTTCCTACACCCATTCAAGTCTATGGATGTATGCATCTTGAAGGAGAAAAAAAAAGCTGACTGTGTATGTCATAAATGTGACCAGGAATCAAAAATAGCTTGGGGATTAAAATCCATCAAAACTCCACCGTCCAAAGCAAAGCATCCTGGCTGTCTAGACAAGTAAATGAAAAAGAAGAGCTACATTCTGCAGGAGTGTTTTTCCCAAACTCTTTGTCATTGTATAAAATTTCTTCTCTTTCATGAAAGCTCTACCTTTAACAGAACACTCCCCAAGAACTTTAGGTAGCATGTGAGCAAGGAGGGGAGCTGGCACAGGGATGCTTCAGACTTTGGTCAGTCTGAAAGGTGTATCCCAGTCCATGTGAGCACTTGACCCTCCTGAGTCTATCAAGTCCAATGTTCCTCAAATTCACACAATATTGTGTCAGTGCGTGCACAACAGCCATCTTGCAGCTCTTCCAGCTGGGCTGCTGGATGTTCAGAAAAGTCAGCAGATTTTACTGCCAAAATGTGTCATCTTTGGAAAGCAATGTGGAAGCAAAAATCCTCACCGGTTATTCCAGCATGGAGGAATGCTAGCAACCGCCTCACACAGCTTTCTGAGGAACTCAAGTTTTCTGTGACTCTTCCTAATACAGGGACTGCTTCATTGCTCCCCCTTCCTATGGGGCACATCTCCAGTTAAACAAGACTCAAGAGCTTTTCTTCTCCTGCTGCTGTCCCTCATTCCCCTGTGAGGAGATAAGACAACTGGCGTGTGAGGCAGCTATGCCATCACCAACAGCTTCTGGCCATCAGAGTCTCCTTGACATGGGGAATGCTCCCATCCAGACCTCTGCTGGCTTTGCAAAATAAGCGTGGTGGACTGGAAAATCTGGTCATGTGTATTGATTTCTGGATTCTATTACAAATGCACTCGCTGTGTGTTGTTCTGGGCCCCTGGCTTTTTTCCAGCTTGGAACTGTCAAGATTAGATATGGAGCATTTTCATTCAACTTTCTAAAACTGCAACTTTGTTGAAATCATCTTCTGTGTGTATGTGTGTGTGAGAAATGGATTTTCAAGGAGCTCTATGAAAAATGGTGGTACCCTCAGTGTAACGCAACTGAAGTTTTCAACAATTGAGAACCATTTGGTTAGAATGAACAAAAATGTCTTTTATTTACCCCCACAACTTGACTCTGCCATCATAAATCAGACCAAGTAGCTTTGCTTTGAAAAATGAAAGAAACGTTAAGAATAAGAATTAAATTTACTGAAGTAAATTTCATATAATTCCCTGTACCCTAAATGAAATTCCCTGATTTTCAAGCAGAGACTCCTTTATTAGGGCCAAGAAATACAACAGATATGGATCTTAGGGTAGACTAAGAACTACTCATCTATTATCAATATGGCTGCTGTCAACTCAAAAAGTGTGAGGGATCAAAAGTAACTATAAACTATGGAGGAGGAAAAGAGGCTGAAGGGGACAAGGTGGCAGCCAAGCCAGGCTGAACAGAGCTGAGCTGAGCTGAAGACAGACAGGACCTACACAAAAGTGCCAGTAGAAGCTGAGGGTGAAAGTGTAATGGCTGGGAAAAAAACCCCTAATTGTTCCTCAGTCCATGATGAACATGCAAACTTGCAAACCCTTTCCTGGGTGTAATATTCCCTTCTACATCTTCTTTGGCAGCACAGCTGTTTTAAGTTCTTCTCTTCATTTGCATTCTCACTCTCACACATCCTCTGCAGCACTGTTGTGTTGTTAGTCTGAGTGTGTTGACTTTGTGCTTCCACATGATCTGGACTTAAACAAAGAAAAACCCCTTAACCCCCTCCAAAACAGATACTCAGAAGAAAGCAACAGGTGAGAAAAACCCAGAATGGCAAATTTTATGCTTTGAAAATTGTAAAATGCCCCCATAAGGGTTGATTTGTTAGGAAGTGCTTTAGATTAACAGACACAATTCATTTATGTTTGGCAGCATTAACTAATTACTGTCTGCAGACTGGCAGCACAGATGCAGCTCCTGCTAAAACCAGCACCACAAAGCATGTTAAGCAAGCAACAGCATAATAGAAAGCACAGCTCCATGGAAAATGTACACTGACAAACTTTCAGTGCTTTTAATTGTGCACTTTTTAATTGGTATTATTCCTAACAAGAAAAAAGGCTATCCTCAGGAGGCTGCAGAATTATATTTGCCTGAAAGCTTATTCTTTAAATAAAAATGGCTGTTCATAGAAAGTCTATTAGTTTCTTCCTTCATCCCACTGAAATATGTTCTGTCCCTTGGGAAATAAATTTTAATTTACTGTAATTTTTCTTGAGGTTTTTCACTTAGTATGTCAATGTACACTTCTCCCTCCTCCCTTTCTTTTTTTTTCCCTTTGTGTAAAGACTAAGCTTTTTAAAAATGGAATTAAATCTGAACAAACGAAAAAGAAATGAGTCAAAAATCTCAAAAATAGCTGAAAAATTTATGGAGCATTCTTTCAAACACTCTTAATTTAATATGTCTGTGTGTGTGCCTCCATTTTCTAAACAGCAACAAGGACAAGAAAGCCTTTTAGTAAATAATATAAATTAAACAGGCCCTGTCAATATTGCCTGCTGACCTCAGAAAGGCTAAAGTGAGAAGAGAGTCCACATTTCTTCTACTGCCAAGTTTTTGCATTGATTCACTTGATAAAAAATTAGCCATTTCAAATGGACTGAGGTTCTACGAAGAACATATCCAGAATAGCTTGGCACCTCCAGTTACACTTCTGGGACTGCAAGAACAAATGACTGAAGGAAGGAGTTAAGGAATGAAGCCACCCTTGGTATTTTGGACTGCTGAACATGCACAAAGTGGAAATGCAGAGAAAGCAGGCAGCAAACTGTGAATATGTGAATGGAAAGGTTCATTCTAGTGATCAATATGGCACCCAAAGAGCACTCATGCCACAAGAGCCAAAGGGCTGTTAAAATGAGAGTGATGATAATCTGGACAAGAATCTGATGGAGGATCTGATGCAGGATAAGCCATAACCAGAGCTCACTAATGTATAGTAACTCTTTAATAACCACAAAGGAGAAAAAATCATGGTTTACTGCTCTAACTGAGCAGGGCTGGAGACCATTCTAAAGAAAAGGGCAAATGTAGTCAGTACTGACAATTTGAGAGAAAATACAAAGAGGAATTGGATGGAGGTTACAAAATTCTTTGGAAGAACCACTTCCTTGACACTGACTTGTCCCAGCTTGAAGCCTCCCAAGACCAAGCCAAGCTATCTAAGAGCAGGAAGCCCAAAACAGAAACACCCACCTCAAGCCAGTATTGGGGAGAGCTTTGGTGTATGTGCAACACAGGGCCAAATATGCCCTGCACACTGTTATTTCCTCCCATTCCAGTCATCATATGGCTGGAGATCATTGATAATGGGGTGATATTCTCCACATCCATGGTTAATGTACTTTTTGCTCACCTTACAAAGCCTGTACCAATTTCATCCTCACCACTTTCACTCCATTCTTCTCGGGGGACAACATACCATGCTTTACTAAATTACAAAGAGATTAGATCCAATACATTTCATTTGTGTACAAAAGTAGGAAAACCAGTTGCCTCACCAAAAAAAAACCAAACAAAAAAAAATCAGGTTAAGCTGGCTTGCCCCACCATGGGTAAACTCACACTTGCTGGTTTGCATTTAATTCAATGCATTCAGACATGTTTTCTCTACAATTTTTTTTGAACTGGTTTACTATGATATCTGACTCAAAACCCTGCAGTTTCTCAAATCCCTTCTACTCCTCTCCTGTGTTTTTAAATACTGATGCTGAATGTCTTATTCCGGATTTACAGTAGTCCCCTCTCCACATACTATAATTTACAAACCTACATTACTGGATCTCCAATATGATTTGCCAGTTTATTCTGTGTTTTGACATGGGATTTCTCTGGCATTCTTAATTTGATGATATTCAGCCTTCAAATCTTTTTCTTCAGATTCTGTCACTTCTGCAACTACATTGTTAGCTAATCTTCCTCTGTCTTCCTTTATTCCATTTTTAACACTCTCATTCCCCAAAATAAAGTCTGGTCAGGTACGAGTTCAGAACTCTCATCATTAAGAACTGAATGGTGTTCCTAATACAGTCTGGAAAATTACGCAATATATCCACCCTATCTGTATCTTTAAAATCATGGTGATGCACATCTTTCATTACAAATATATATTTGGTCATAACAATATTAACCTTGTCTCTAGAGGAAGATTAATAACAATTAGCCACAAAGTACTGGCAATTTGCTAGTAGAAAAAAAAGACTAATCCCTCTTACTAAGTTCTATTTATTTTTCTCCCATCCTTTGCTTGTACATGGTAGGAAACAGTAGTTAAAACCAGGACTAGCAGCTACCATCAGTTGCTTTAACGCATGTCATGTACTTCCTGCTGTGTTTTATTAGACAAATATAAAATTAACAACAGAGCTATAATGATTCCCTAAACTGGTTCCAACACAAATTTCCAGTTTGAGGTCAAATGTATTGCCTAATAAAGTTTTACAACAGCAGTCAAGTAGTGGTAGTTAACTCCTCAGAGATACAACTCTTAATTCACCAGATTTAGTTTTAAGACTTGTTCATCACATAAAACAAAAATAAATATTATTATAGCTTTACTCAAAATGTTCAGATGATAACCTCCAGATAAGATGGCATTGGGTTACTTTAACTGCAAACAACACAATTAAAGATACTTGATATATTTACACTTGTAGCAAATATCCACTATAACATTTTGATTACTTGACCTGATGCTTGTAAACTGTCATTCTGAAGCTACTTGGCAAGTACACACTGGTAATTCTATTGCTTACAGAGCATGAAACTTTAGATAACAGGCTGCTATGGTCTTGCACTGGGAAACCTTTTGTGTTCTTGATGAAGGAAAGTGGGGAAAATAAACTCTTTCTTAGCATATAAATAAATTAAAACTGACGGGATAATATTCTAAAACCACAGCTAACAGCAGAATATGTTCCATATTAACAAAAAAGTTCTTCTTCCACAATGGTTGTTAGACACATTTAGGAGTTTAGTGTCAGTCCTTAAGACTTTATTGAAACCACTGACAAAGTCCATCAGAAATTCTATCAAGAACAATAGAAATGCGAGCAAAAATTCTATGGACCTGTATTTAATCCATAGAAAAGGTAGTTTAGCATTTAATCATGTCTGTAAATCATTGTTTTGGACATGTCTATTTAAAGTATACAAATTTAAATGAACTGCCCATATTAGGGCAAAAACCAATCCCAAAGGAAGACTTGATCTAACCAGAAGGTTTATGCAAAAAAATATGTATGGAAGATCCATTTCTTTTTCCCCCAAAACTTACTGAAAAAATTAAGTGAACTATGACTTTGTTAAATAATACACATAAAGGTGGTGCTAAGGGAAGTAAATATTAGAAAATGTAATATACAGGATCAAAAATATATTATTTTCAGTCACACACAATTACTACTTTTCTGCACATTAACAGCAGGATTGTGTAAGAGCATCTTTCAGCAGAGTTGAAAAACTCTGGCCAAAACTTCCTTGGGATGAATGTAGATGAGATATAGTGAGAATTTTCACAATCACAAATGAAAACAAAGGAACTGGCCTTGGAGTAAAATTTATATGCACATATATTTATACTTATCTCTTTAGAGATACTGTATTTATAAATATCTATTTAGAAAAAAATCTCCTTCAAATCTAACAACTTTTGAGACTATTTTGCAGAAAAATCAGCTTAAAGCATTGCATGAATACCGAGTACTATATCTGTATTTCTCAATCCATTCATTTTGTGTTGTCGCAGGTTTCAAGTATAACTACCAACTTAAATATGCACATTAAATAGTGAGTACACACCTTCAGATGCACCAGAGTGAATTACTGAGCACAGTGGTTCTAAATGGATTCTTTGCCAGGCAAGAAAATAGAGCAAGATCACACACAAAAACATTCGCTGTAAAATGTGTAAGCTGGGCTATGTTTTTTCAAAAAAGTCCTCAAAAGCCCTTTTCCACAATATGACAGCAAACATTGCTGGATCAGCACTACTGGTTTGCAGGGCAATCAAACAGGGGTAATATTTCAGACACAAGCCTGACCTACACTAGATATGCAAGCATTACAGGGCCTCAGTATGGCATAATATTGTCTCTTTAGATCTTCAGAGTCTATAAAAATCTCATCACAAATAATAAACAAAGCCAGAGATTTGAGAGCTCTGAAGATACTGAAGGTGTCCAGCAACAAAGAATCACATGCTTAGTTTCAGGCAGAAACTATTTATTTAATGATTTTGTGTCTCTTTGGCTTTATGCTATGTTTTTTCTAACTACTGAGTCCTATACAATCAGGAGATAAGATGAGGTTGGACTGCTACAGATTAGATTTCTTTTCCTCCTTCCTCCTGTGCCCCTTCTCCCCACTTAGAAACTCTTTGGGGTTTCATTATTTAACTTTCCCCTCAGGCGTGGGGATAACACCATTGGAGCCATTTTGCAGGCAGCAGGATTCTATAAATGAGGCACTTATTTAAACAGCTTCACACAGAGTGGATGTCAAAGTTCTTGGCTATTTACAGGTGACATCACAAGAGATGGCTTCTGAAGCACAGCCAAAACAAGTACCATGCACAGATTAATTTTTCTTGTCCAACATATATCAGAAAACAGTCATTCCAGCCTTGCTTCACTTCACAAAACTCTTCCTTCAAGCAAATATATGACAGAGCTGCACAGCAGCTTTTTTTCCTTCCTGTTGAACAGAGTAGAATTTGGTTATTGCTGAGCAAGAATAGGGCAGATTTTTGGGTACAATTCTCTCTCCCATTTTAACATCCTTGGTGAGAACCTACAGCAAACAAACCCCCCACATACACACAAACCAAAAAATGAGGTCTGGTATCAGCTCTTGAAGATCATGGCTAAATAATCAACATTTAATTAATCAGAATCTGACAGTGCCACCTATAATAATAAATCAGAAAGTGAATAAACCAGTTCTTACTTTACATATCTTGGGATCCATCTGAAATACAACAAAGATTCAAGAATAAGGCCACAGATACATAATTTTGGAAAATTATAAAAGCAGATTAAATATATACAGTCTTTAAGTGGAAAATATAAAACAAAACTGTATTTTCCAAGGTCAAGTAATTTCAGGAGATCTCAGCTTTCCAAACTGAGGGTGGGAAGGTGCTGGTGTAGGTAGCTCCATTATCCCAGCAGAGCTGCTCCCACGCAGGAGCAACTGCAGCAGCACCATTTGCAGGGCCCTAAGTTTTGAAATTTAATGTGCTGACTTAGACAATATACACACATGCTTTGAAACATTTCTCCATTCCTCTGTTAGATATTAATTCTACACAGTAAATTTTGCCATTTATTAGCATACATTTGGAGTTTATTTTCTCAATGTTTAATCACGCATAGTACTCATTAGCATATATGAACACTCGTTTTCTAGAGCAGTTTGTGTAGAATTCTCATTTGAGTTAATTGCTATGTAAGATAGCTAAATTCTAATTAAAATTCAATGGCACATGTAATGATAAAATTTATCAATAGTGTCTTTCTCAGCAGTTACTTTTATTAAATTACTTAGCTTCATTGTTTATTTCTTGAGATTGAGATTCTAAATTAGTAAGCACTGAAACAATCATTTCACTAGGCTTCAACTGCAATGTTTTTACTTCATATTTTAAGGGAGTAAGTGTCTTTCAAGTTCTGTATTGACTTGTTGTTGCTTTGCTATGTCTCTGAAGATCTTTATTAACCTCTGTCTCCTGGCACTGAAAACAAAAAAAGAAGCACATGATTGGTGCTCTTGAAGTTAATGGCAAAAAATCTCTTCCCATCACTGAGCTAGGAGCCACACAGTCCACAAGTATCTTGAGCAAAATATATTATGATTAAAATGGATCAAATTCACCATCAGATAAAAAACCCAAACCTTTTTCATGAGAACGACGCGATATTTCTGCACCCTCACTAGAAATGTCAATTGCTGCAGTACCAGATATAATTTACTTTATTTAGTGAAAAATCTTCCCAGTACAGAGGTCAAGACAGTAGCCTGGGCTCTTTCTTCAGCGCTCTTCAATGCTGCACTTCTCAAGATGTTTATGTGCATTTGCATAAGCATCTGCAAGCTGAGGAAAATCGCTCATGCAAATATTTTCCTTTTTGAGAAAATTTATCTATATTAGCCAAGTCTTTTGGCTTGAAAATACAAAAAATAACTTTGGATTGGTTTCATGTGGGTGGGGTGATATATGTGTAAAAAATACCTGTGTCAGGTTTTAATCTGAGCTCAAGCTTTGCTCCCTGCATGCAGGATGCACTGCTGGAAACTAAATGTGCTCTGAACAAAAGCAAAAGAACCTTAAGCAGCAAAAACTTCTTTCTGCTGCACCAAATGCAGAAGGCTATTATTCTCAAACATAAAAATGACTAATCACCCTTTAATCAAGCTATGGTTAATAAAGTCATCCAATTTTTGCTTAATCATGTTAATATTCAGACATGTAAAACACTAAATCCCTTCAGGCATGCAAACCTGTTTGCCAAGTTTCAGCCTACAACAAGGTGTAAATCTCTGAAAACAGCCCTTTGGAAATGCTGACAAACCTTTGGCTATTGTAACAGAAGTTGGTGTCTCTGCAAAAAAAAAAGAAGGCAGAGCTCAGTTTCTCTACAAATTTCTACCCTAAGATTTGCAGAACGTAATTCCAGTGCCCTAGATTTATTCTGTGCAGAATCCCTATTACTACACAAGCCACAGAATATTACTGAAATAGGCAGGAAGAAGAAATGCTGACTATAATTATTATTAGAAGATAATATTTATTAAAATAAATATTGTATTTTCTATAATATTTATTAAAATAATATAGTTGTACTTCCACCTAAAAGTTTAATTATAATAGATCAGATTTTCAGAGACATTTGTAATCAGGTTTATTCAGTTGTTTGTTTTTAAAGGTGTTTTATGACTTTTGAAGCAGAATAAAATGATAAATAATACATTTTCCTCAGTGTTGGTGGGAAAACTCAGGCTATAATTAGCATACAAAATTACACATTCTGATACTTGATGTTCAGTGATACCATTTCCGTCATGTCATACAGCATAAATAAAAAGCTGGCAATCCTAATACCCCCAATAACTTTATTCTTGTAAACAACCACAGTTGTTCCAACACAGCTTATCTTCAATTGCTCTTTAAAGTCAGAGCCCCCATATCTTTCAGCAGCTTCATTCTAAGTGAAACCTGCACTCTGTGCTGCATCCTCTGAAAAACACCAGATTTCTGTCTGTTCCTAAAGAGCAGCGCAGGAAAAACTGTGCCACTGTGGCCAGGAAGGCCCCTTTAAAGGGAAGGCCTGGGGAGATGCTGGGCAGGGGCTCCAACAGAGGATCTTTGTGCTGCCATGCAAATGGATCCCTGCAGCAGCCTCCAGACAATGCCCAGGGAGAAGGCAGGGAGAGCCAACCCATCTGTGGAGAGTTGGGGAACTCAGCCTTCCCGACATTCTTTCTCTCACACAAAACACACCATGTTGGCAGCTGTGAATTTTAAGCAACTATTCTGTGTATGTTTTTCTAATTTTGTATATTCGAACAGTTTCCTCGGCATCAGGGGCTCAAAGCAGAGTGCTTGGATTTCGTACTTTAGAGATTTCATGCTTTTTAAGGAGTCACAACAACTCCTATTGGAAAGCAAAGTGGAAATTAAGTGTCTATTGGAGAGAGCATCAAATGACAAGAAAAGTGATTACAGAAAAAAGAAAAGCGTTACAGAAAACAAAGCTCATATTTACATAAATTATGATTACAGAGAGTCTCTGTAAGCTAAACTATGCATGTGATAAATATATTAATAAAAGTATGGTAACTTTGCTTGACTAAACATTCTGATTACTCAAAATCCACTCACAATTTGTAATGCTCTTTAAAGTAAAACTGCAGTATTTTGAAGAAAATGTTTGCCTTCAGTCAATTAATCAAATAAGATATTTGGATATCAGCAATTTGTCCATGTAATGAATGAAGTTTTTTTACTAGGTCAAGAACTAACTTAAAACAGATGCCTGGGTAGAGCAACATTTCTCTGAATATTGAAAAAAAAAAACAACCTACCACCAAAAAGTCCCAACCACCAGTTGAAAGCCTCCCTGCAAAACAGAAAAACCAAATGAGTTTTCCTTTTTCCAGTTAAAAAAAAAAACAAGACAAAAAAAAAAAAAAGAAAAAAAAAAGACGAGAAAATAGCATCCCATGAGTATCCCACAGTGATCCTGTCATGAACATGGATATATCTGCAAAACTGAAATATTACAAACAGGCTGTCATTAAACAGTTCTGGCCAAAAATGAGGTTTGGATCTACTCCGTAGAATTCTGCCTAACCAGTGCTGGTGGAGCTGTCTTCACCAGTGCTCTGGGAAGGGAGCAAGCAGGAAGAAAAAAGGGAACTGGAAGTCAGGATGAGTGGCTGCCATTCCCAGCTCTGCCACTTTGAAACCTCCAGAGATTTCTCCCCCGGTTTACTCTTCCCTAATCTCCAATTTTAAAGTGGAGGCGTTCAGGAACCATCCCTTTTTATACAATGATTTGAAGAGTGAAACCAGTTTCAGACACACTCCAGTCTTTTCTGCAAAGCAGGGTGCTCTCCTCTGACAGCTCCTGCAGACCCCTGCTCATCCTCCCAAGGATCTACCCCTGCTGGGAGGGCAGGCTGGGAAAGCCCCCAAAGCAGAAAGCACCATGAAAATGCAGGAGCCAGGAAGAGCCTGCCCTTCCCAGCAGCCTGATCACTCCTACACTCCACCCTGGTGCCAGGCTCTGTGCCTTGCCACTCATATCCTGTGCCTTTCTCCACCAAGTGTTGAAACTGGCTTCTGCTACAGCCCGTCTTTGACTCTCAAGACCAACAACCAACAGGACTTGAACTTGAACCTATCGAGCATTTCACTGCTCCTTGCTTGAGGCACTGACCCCTTGCCTTCACAAGGTGTCTTCAGATCACTCAAAAGTTCTTGTAGGAGAGTGATGCATCATTCCCTCACTCCGCCACCAGTCTCCACACTGGTGAGACCCACTCCTTGTTGACGTTTTCTGTCCCTAATATCTGCAGGAACCAAACAGCAACAGCAATGTGGTTTTGCTTAGGGGAGGACAGGAGGTGGGTTCTGTCTAGTCTGGAAATGTATTTTCCCTTCTTCTCAGTCATTTATTGTTCTTCTTTTGGCACAAGAAGAACATATTTTGGACATGAATTTCTCTGTGGGTGTTACACTGAAAATTAATCTTTCTCCAGGGCATATACAGTCTGGGACAGTTTTGAAATACATATGAGAGGATGGAGATGGGAGGGAACGCAGGGAAATGAGGCCACTTGGTGGGGCAGGCAGAGTTATCTGGCGTGTTCCCACAGCCCTGGCTCACCTCACCCGGACACCGCACACACCTCCCCACACTCCTGCTGGGCTGTCCAGGCCAAGGACGGGTTGCTGGCATGAGGCTGAGGCATACAAGTGCTGATCTACACGGCACGTCACAACATGTGCCCTTAGTCACTTGTCCCCTCCAAGGGAGCACAGAGCCATCCAAGGCAAGGAGCCACACCCTGCCAGCACAGGAGGGACCTCTCACCAGCACACAGCTCAAGCGTCTGCCACTGTTTCACATGTGATTTCCCAGCAAATTTCTTGATTTTCCCTCATCCCATATGAGCACTGCCTACTCCATTCCCTCCTCCTGTCAGGGTGCCTTCGCTCCTGTTTATTCTTTTGGTGGTGTGGCATATTCCATTTGTGTGGTGATACAACAAAGCACAGCCAGGTCCCAGCTCCCTGTGCTGGGCACTAGGGAAAAAAGAAAAAAAAGTGAATAAGTTGTAGATCTTTGATCCAAAAAGGTCAAAGAACCAAAAAAAAAAAAAAAAAAAAAAAAAAAAAAAAAAAAAAAAAACAAAAAAAAAAAAACAAGAACAAAACAAAACCTGTATGTGGCTTTTCTGGTTAAATAGAGAAGTATAAAAAGCAGAAATGTATCAATGTTCTATAAAACAGATTCTAATGAGTCATGATGAGGCATTAGAAAGTCCCATGTACATACATATTTAGGCACTCCTCTGGCTCAGAATTATGCTTTATGCAAACAAAAGGCTTCACTCCACAGATTTACACAATAGGTTTACACTGAGCCATTACGATCTATCATGTAACTGAGTGCTTAATGACTCTTTAATTTAAGGATTATTGACACAAAAGATGTAACAGCTGCTGAAGAGTTACTACACAGCAGCAGCTTTCCAAAGAGATATCACTTCATCATTTTTATATTTTCTAAACTACCTAAAGACACTTACATTCATGGCAGTGCCTTGAAAGAAAAAAAAAAAATCAAGGGATAATAAATTAGAATATACTTGACCTCAGTGAACAGGAAAAAAAAAATTAAATTCAGCATTCTCAGTTAAGGACAGATTTCTTCTTATTTCTGACAATGTGAAAGCATTGAAAAAACAATCCCAAACTTATTTTATCTGAAAATAAGCCTTCTAAGCTAAGACTCTTTGTTTTCTGTTAAAGTCCAAGAATTATTTTTTTTAAGAAAAGCTATAAGGCCTTTGGAAAAAGCCTTACACAAAGACAGCACTGACAGAAGTTTAAGTTCAAGGGGTAGTGGGTGTCTCTGTAAAAGCAAATGCTTGAAAATGGAAGAGTGTTTGTTAGGCTGTGTGCGTGTATACACATATATATTTATAACCCCCTAACAATGAATATTCCTGCTGCCAAGCATTTGGAGACAGAGTTGATTTCCTTTCAAGTAATTGATGTATGCTTTCTTCAGGACCCCGTCCAGACAAGTTCTCCACCGTGGAGCAGGAAATCACACCGTCAAAGGAAAGCTGAGCGCTCCTTCCACACAGCCCGGGTCAGCCCCTCCAAAACACTAGATTTATATGACTGCTGCCAAAAAAACTTGCATTTCCATGCCCTCCTGTTGCTAAGATAAAGGATGTTTCCTACTGCCTCAGAATGCCGTCCTCATTTAAAACTCCAGCTATGTTCTGACAAAACACACTGCTGTCACCCCAAATTGAGCAAATGAGCCTACGTCCTACAGTATAAAGACCAAAAGAGTTATTGAATATCACCCGGGGAGCACAAAATGAAAAGGCTCCCATTTCTTCCTGACCTTTTTGGGGCATTTTTTTCCTGAAATCGGCCGAGCCCTTCAGCCTTCATTTCTCATGCTGTCTGTGGTAGCACAGGAAGGACAGCCTGGACTTTGCAGTTTCAAACAGATCAAGTTTTGTTAAATAACTTTTTCTTTTTTTTTTTTCTCCTTCTTCAAACCCAAAGCGGAAGGGAACACTGTGAAGAAAATGGAAACTGGCAAAGAGCTTTAACTTCAAATAGCCTTATAAGTCAGTGTTGATGTGCAAAACTAATTCTGTTTTTTTGGCATTCAAATGTAACCCGACAGTTGCAGAAGGGAGGGGTGAGGGTGGGAGAAGCGCAAGGCAGCTTCCCAGCCAAGTACAAAATATGGAGACAAGTAGAGCTACAACTTCTGTTTATCAAATGAAATAAGGATTAGATTTATTGGCACCAAGCTTTGCACGGGAGACTACAAACTTGACCTGGAAAATTTCAGGAAAGGAACCGTAGGACAAAAAGCAGTTCTGTACTACTGCTGCCTCGGTGAAAGGCATTTCACTCATGGCAGAAGGGGATGTTTCCACAGAAGAGAATCCCAAGCTTCAGCAAAATAGACATGCAAATAACTCCATTCATTAAAAAAAAAGAAATACCACTGAATATAATGTATCTAAATATTTGTTCAGGGTTAAGTGGTGTTGTCTAAACAAGCAGAAAAGCCCTTTTTTTATGTAGATTGGCTTCCCCCATTAGGAGTGCCAGCCACTACTTGTTTATTTCTATGTTTTTCATTTCCTATAAATCTCTGGTGTTACTTTACAGAAGCATGAGGTAAGCAAAATTCTGGCACTGGGCATTCATGTGAACCATACCATCATGTGCTCAAGCTTAAGCTGAGCAGCTGAGCTACCACTCACTAGAAATGCACTGATGGGAATGCACACACTTCTCATCCTAAGAACAAGGTGTGAGCCTGAACTGGTGTTCACCAGCCTGTAGTGACACCCCAGGTGGGACAGAATGCGCTTGATTGACCTACAGTGCCCACCTGTATGGCCCAGCCTGACACCCCTGCCTTTGCCTTGGGCAGCACCACTGCCTCCAGCACCTGAAATTGTGCCTGTCCCTGTCTCTGTGGCTTTCACTGCTTCATGCAGTTGGCCCAGAGCACCACACAGAAACAATCCACAAGAGTAAGAAATTTCTACTATGTGAAACAGCCACAAATGTGAGGGGTCAATAAACACTGCAGCAGCCTCAGGGCTGTGACACGGGGAACTAAGTGCCAAACAGGATCCTGAGTGCCCTGAACACTTCACACAGGAGGTATACGGAATCACTTGAGCAGAAGGGGAGATCTCCAACAGCTTGCTCAAAGGGAGATGAGGGAATGCTACCATGTTGAACAGACATCTGTAGGAGAGGCACTGCACTTATCCTGCTGGAGGGAAAGCAGCTGTACAAAACGTGCAGGGGCTAAAGAAAGATGCAGAGTTTGGGGGGTGGGCATATGTGAACATTTAAACATAATGTATACAATTTCCCTTGATCCTTTGAAAGCATATTTAAAGGAGGTGACTCAAAAACCTACCTTATGTGGTCACTTTAGCATCTTAACAGGAAAAATGTACTCAAAAATTGATACATAGTCTCTTTTATCACAAACAGAATGAGAAGCATTTACATCCAGTCCTGCATCTACCAAAATCCCAGTTTATTATTGACCAGAGTAAGTAAACCCAAGTCAAAAGCTTAAGCTTTGACAAACATATATTTCTATTTAACGTCTACCACTAGGACTAAATAATGGCACTACACAGTGGCCATTCCTTCTAGGGAAAAGCCATTCACCAGTCTGTTCTGAAATGAATTTTTCCAAATATGTTATTTGCATAAAGTTTTTTTTCATTGGTTTGTCACTCCAAATCAAGACAGTCCATGATCACAGACAGCTCTACCTGGCAAAGGACCGGCCCCTCTTGGTGGGGCCTCTCTCTCAATATCTATTTGTTTGTGGTGAAATTAAATTTTCTGCTGAAATTTTCTACTGCAGCCCCAAGCAAATCCCCCTAAAGGAAAATATTACATTTCAGCCTGTTGAGGACCTTGCTGCTAACCATCAATACCCACAACAACAACAACAACAACAAAAACCCAACAAAATATTTGAAAAGGAAAATAGAACTTTGTACACAGAAGCCACTCCTCAACCTCTCCCCAGCTAAGAGCCATTGACATATGTTTTGTTTTCCTGTGACTTCAAATATCATAGACACACATCCCTATACACAACTTTTAGTACATCTGACTGTCAGTCAAACTGTTGTTCTTCATGTACCAAGTTAAACTTCCTACAAGCAATAAACTTCAGGAGAAAAAAAAAAATTAGAAAAGAGAACAATTTTACACTGCCAGGTGTTATTCCTGTAGTAAGGCAGAAATTCAGCTTAACCACTCCATGATTTTGGTGAAATCACATTAGTGTCAATCATTATGGTATTACAAATGGCTGAAAGTGACAGCTTATGCACATAAACTTCCATCTGTTTCTTACAACACAGCTTGTTGCTTCACCTCCAGAAATTATAGAAAAATGATCTTATTTTTCCCAAGACAAGGGAAATACAACTGGAAAAGTTCTTGAGAAGTAAATCACACAGGGTCCTCTCTTGGAATGAAAGGAGTAAGTTCAGCAAGTAAGATGCAGTTTCTAGACGTTAGAAATTTTTCAGAGCTAAACTACATACTTGGTTCAGGATTTAGAACCAGCCATGGTTATATCCAAAGTGCCTTCAGTTAAGGAAAGCAAGTTGCACAACAGAACCAACAGCCGTGACTGAGGCTGGTTTAATAATAAACTCAAAACTACTTAAAATGAACCTCATGTTTCCATGGTGATGAATACATATCTCCCTCCAGACTGTCTTGTGATGTAGAAAACATTCACCAGTAGTATTTTGGTGTAATCTTACTAATGGAAAATTCATTAGTATTGTTCAAGATGGCGATAACACTGTCTTGGATTACTTTTAGACTGACCTCAGTGAATTGGCAGATGGAGACAAAAGCAGTACAGCACCCAGTGGAAAAGTAAAATTAGTGAAGATACCTGCTTGAGACATACTATTTAAAAAAGAAGATGACTGGTGGTCACTAAAACAATTGTGCAGACCTATTAGTTTCCTTTACCTCTCTGATAACTGCTAATAAATCCATTTTTGCTTTAGTAAGCTCCCTCACCAGTGAGAAGATTCAAATAATTTCAAACAGATACAAAATGTTAACATTTCCTTAGGTTAGCCTTGCTTAGTGGCAGTGAGGCATGGCCAATTGCAGACACCCTTAACATAACACATTTGACAGGTATGGGATCAGGCATATAGGATAGGAGAGGTCCCAAGGCTTGCCTTTACTCACAAGGCTGCTCTAAGGGTATGAACTGCTAAACTCTGTCATCATCCCTTAACTTACAGAGCTCCTTAATACGATACGGTGTTCTATTCAGGGGGAAAAAAAAAACCCTTCTTAAGAGTACATACTTGACTTTGATCCAGTGACATGTTTCTGGAGGAAAGCATCTGACAGGACAAAGATGTACAGTACTTCATTTAGCCTGTGTGCCATATGTGGCAGCTCGAGGATCACTGTCACAGCCCCTTCGGCTGCCATCCAGGATCGCACGGCGTGGCAGAGCAGAGGGATTGCTGCTGGTCCTCAGCAGGAAAAGGCTGGAGAAGAGTTTCTCTGGGCTCTTTCCAACAAATTTATTTACATGTTCCATTCAGAAATTTAAAAATGAGACCTTTTAACTTGCAACTAAAAAACCATAGAAGTAATAACTCTTAAAGACATAGAAATGGCATTAGTATTTTCATTCAAAAAACCCATAAGCATGGGTGTCATTTCAAGCATGCAAACAGACATTAATCAGCCTGCTCAGGGACTTAAAGCTACATATATGCAAAAACACTTTGCTAGGGAAAGACCTGCAGATATGTACTACAGACATGCCTAACTTCTTTCAGTCAACAGACCCAGAAATCCTGGCAACTGCAGGATCTGCAGTTTTAAAAACATCTCTTCCCAAAAATGAATTTTGGGGATGTTTTAATTAGAAACAACTACAGAGTTTCTTAAAATGCAACCAGAAATAAAGCGCAGCACTTCGGTGTACAATTGTCCTTGCAAACATCTGCACAAGTCAAAATGTTAACTAGCTATGAATAGGAAGATGGCATTTGTTGTGAATAAAATTTAAATTGAGAGATTCTCTGGCGATTTTCTTGAAAACCTGACTTAGATTTAACTTCTCTCTGTGTTGTCAGACAGTGCTTTGCAGATTTCATATTCCTTTTTTTGTTTTGTTTTATTCACTAAATCTGAAAGCCATTCAGCAGAACAGGACTGTTAGGATATGTTTCTAATTTAAAAAGGAGCAAAGCTGTACAGGAAAGAAGAGGTTCCCATCAGGAAAGGCGTAAGGGAGAGGCGATTAGACAAAGATGTGTAAAAGTGGACAGTGTTTATGAAAACAATCAGCATTACATCTAAGTCTTTACTTGGATGTTACACAATCTAGTTTCCTATTCTTGTTCCTTCAGAAAACTGTTTGGGATTTCCAATATTAATGTCAGTAAGTCGGTGAGACTTTAGTAAGCATGCCTTTTTTAATTTCAGATTAGGAAGAAATGCACAATGTCAAGAAGCAATACGAGTGATATGTTACAGAGACATGCAACAAAAAGATTTCTTTTTCTCTTGTGACTTCTGGTAGTCAACACCGGTTCTCTTTTTCCTATAACCATGAATCTAAAGGCACTGATTATGTCAAACAAATTCCCTGCATGGGTTTAGAAACTAAATTCTTCAAGTCTCACAGCTTGGTGGCAATATCCAAACATTTATTCAATTACTGTCAATATTCATACAATGAAATTAGTGTCTTGAAAGAAAACTACTGAACTGAAAAAAAAAGTTTAGGTAACAATTTTCAATTTACCAACTGACCCCAGGTCTCAGTAGAGATGAGTGTGATCTGTTCCTCATATTTCCCTTCATGCAATCAGCATCCTAAATGTATTGCAATTAAACCATAGTCTAATTAAAACACAAAAGACTTTTCAGTAATGAATCTTTCTGACTAAGAGCATCTTCAACACTTACTTCACAAACAATAGCACTTGTCAAGAGAAGTTAAACAAATTTCAGAATTGAGGCTTTTCACAGCAACTTGTACTATTTGGTATTTTGGTATTTTGGTGCTCAGTGTAAGACAGTTCCTTATGTTCCTGAAACAGAATAACAATCTGAAGTCAAACATAAACAATTAAAAAAATTCATCAGCGTGCCTGGGATTTCATGTGGTTTTCCAAGGGAAGTGGCATGGCCTATCACTTTCTGACCTATTTTCACCTTGCTCCACTTCAGCATGTCCTCTCAGCTGAGTGCTGGAAACTGCATTCATTTAAGTGGGATAAAAATAACAATAATAACTCAGTGCCTATAGCAACTCTCAAGATACAGAGGGTGAAAAGTATTACATTCTTAATTCACAAAGCTCTTCTTACATATAATCATTCCTTTTACGTAAAGGTCAAGTTACAAGACTTTTTGCATTATGCATAGCGATTTCCATTTTGGCTTATTATTCAGAGGTATAAAATTTATGATGTCAGATTCCATGACAGTTAAACCTGAGTTTGTTCTGTTTCAGAATGACATCTGGGTATAGTGAATAACAAAGCTTCTGTGTTAAAATAGCCCCATATTTTTAGGTTGACTCCTATAAAAGAAATCAGACCAAGAGATACTTGAACAGATGTTCAGAAATATATTTCACTTCAAGTGCTGACAAACTAGAATGGGAGTAGAGTTGCATAATAGGAAATGAATCATTAAAGTCAATCATAAAAAATATTCAATTGTTTGGAATCAAAGTGTTTGGCAAATATTCTTTTCTTTCTGTACTATTGCAGGGAATTTGATATTCAAACCCAAAAAACCTAAGAAACACGCTCGGTGCTGTTGCTTAATCCCTTTATGAGAGAAAACAGGTTTTTCAAGGTAATAAATGTTTAAAAGAGCATTTTATTTGTTAATGTGTGTATGAGATAATGATTTTTAGCTGCCAGTACAATTATTTATTATGACAATGCAACACCTCTAGTGAAAATTGAGTAGTCTTAAGGTGTTCTGTGCTGTTCATTCATGCAAAGAATTCTTGTCAAATATTTTAATGAGAAGAAAAGTATGGCAGTCAAGATTAAAAGTCAAGGTGACCTTTAACTGTGGAAAACAGTATCTACATATCACCTTACTTTTTTTTTTAAGGTCATCACTTCTCTCTTGAAGAGTCATTCCATAAATGGAAGTAAGCAATGCAATGAGAGTGTGAACTATAAAAACCATCTTTCCTTCAAAATTAACCCACATCTATTTTAATATCACATTACACATATTTTGGTATAAATTTCAAACACTTGCTGTGGTGTCTTCAGCAAAACAAGCAAAGAAACCACACATTACTCAAAACAGGGATCTACAACTACCCCCCCCAACCTTGGTAAAGCATCAGCTCAACAACTTTAAATTGTCACTCTTCATTATAATGAACAAACTTGCCTGTGACCTGGCCACAGCCAGGGTGTGCTGAGTCAGCTGGAAAACTGTTCTGATGGGCACCTGATGGCCTGTTGTTCTAAAGAGTCTTTGAGGAACCCAAGGATGCCCCCACAGCACTGCCCTGACCTGTTTCTTATTCTTTCGCTTCCAGCTGCCGCTGTTAGTCAAGCAGGTACCCTGCTCGTGCCATGCTGTGCACAGGCTCTGCTGCAGGAGCAGAATCAGCACGGCCAGTGTGACCCTCATCAAGTCCAGGGAAGCTTGGAAATACTGTTTCAATCACCAGAGATGAAATTCAAATAAATCATTGACTGTTGGGTGTTCATGTTTTCCAGTCTGCTCCCAGTAGAAGTGGCCAATGGGTGATTGACTACCTGCACTTCACACGCCTCTGCTAGAAATCCCCCAGAAGGCATTCAACCCTCCCAGCTCACAGGCAGAACCTGCATTTGTGCTTCCAGCCTTCTAATAGCTTCCTTTTCCCCCTCTACAACTGGAGGGAAAGACAAACCTGGAAGGAGGGAAAAGGCACCTGCAGTTCACCTCCCAGACCTTAGCTGTGCTAAAAGAAACTTTTTTCCATCCAATATGGCTGCAAAAAGGGACAGCTTGAGAGAGACCACAGGGCTGGCCTTAATAATGGCATGAACCTAATTTCTAATTTATTTGCTTTATCTCCAATTTTATTTGCTTATCTGCAATCTTTACTGACTTTCCCACACTGACAACAGTCCAGGTATAACATGACATGAGAGTGGTGATAAGGCTTCCAGACTAGCACTGGTTTGGGTCCAGCCAGCTTAGAATGAGCTGCTTATGAGCACAGGCAGCAAAATTAATGTTTACTTGCATCTGTCCTCAAAGATACATTCTTAGTTATATATACTAAGAGGATTACTCACACAGTATCATTAATCATTTTTATCTCTACCAAACATAGTATCAAACACACAGAGAAATGTAGTTCCTAATTGCAACTATGGAGACAAAGCAGCAGAGGAACAGGAGATGAAAATAAAGTACTAGGTGTCATTTCTTCTGTGAAATTATACGTGGAATATTTTAATTAATGGGTGATATCATTTATACAAGGTTCTAAGTGAATCTTAAATAATTATAACAGCCAAACACAATAAATCAGATTTTAAAATTTCTTAAGAAAAATGTTGTGGATAAAATTACTAAAACATGTAATAATGGAATGCATTTATTAAAATATGACAACACTAGCACAGTTTCAAGCAGCGCCTGAACTTTCTGCTCCTCTTGATTTAATAAGATTGGTGTTCTTCCCCATTTTCTTCTGAAGGCCCGTTTAACACATATCATGTAATGAAATGACTCAGACAATCCATTTTTTTTGTAAAATATTAGAATCTGCTTAAATTAAGTTAGTAATGATGCACTGTACTTGAATTATTTCATGTGGCACACATATAATTTAAAACAAGCTCTTACAAGTTGGGCAAGTCAACTTTCTGTATCTATTAGGAATCCCCACTGAGTTTTATGCAAGTTAGACTTGAAAACACTACAGTACTTAATTTTTTACTTTTTACTTTCTATTAGTGGTTGTCTGCTGGTGTCTGAAAAGTGGATTACATTCCTACAACTGCTGATGCTATGCACTTTCTAAGTTTAACACACAACTGTATTTAACACACTAGTCTGCTATTTTAGCTTTATTGAAATGTGCACAAATTCCTTTTTTAGCCACTGACGATACTTGGCACAAGTTACAAAGATTTATTATCTATTACTAACTAGAGTACATTACAAATACCCAAGTGCCAAAGAGTTGTTTTGCACCAGATTGTGATTTACAAGTGAGGAGAGGAAACTGGATTACTAATTATGTACAAAACTCTAAGCTTTAAATAGTTGTGTACTTATAATTAATGTCTTCCAAAATTGAGACAGGCTTTATACCAAAATCTTTTCTCTGATATACATAAACACATACCATTTTCTTTAACAGAATGTGGACTTGATATTTTTGAGTCTGATGGGTTTTTAGCCGGCTAGTGACTGATTTCTTCCCCAGGGAAGATTTCTTGAGAAATAGACTCAGAAATATCAGGCTCACAACAGAATGCTGATTTCAAATTTTAAGAAAATTCCTGTATTGGAAAGTGTCATCTCTCTCTTAATCTACCAGAATCATCACCAAGGAAAAGCAACTTCTAAATTTAAGTATTTAGAAAAAAATTAAATTTATTAAAATCTTATGCTGTATAGTTTTGATACTGCAAAAGATTTACTAAATTCTGTCTGTTCTGATTTTATTTTATTTTTTTCCATATTTATTTGCATTTATCCCTGAGGACAAGTGCTCGTAAGACATATAAGATTATTATGTCACTACAGTGTAACTCTTAGGAGTTGTCTATTATCTTTCAAAAAGATGAGTGGGCTAGGTCACAGGTAACAAAGACATCTGAACTGCAAGAGTGAAGCAGAACTGATCCAAGGATCTGTGGGACACACAATACAACCCTTAAACCTCATGAAGGCCACTTGCATCAAATGAAATTAGTCTGGATAAACCAGCAGTACCAGAGCTCAGAGGGTGACATCTGTTAGCCACGACCTCATGCCAACAAGTGAGCAGCTCAACTCGACCACAAACACTGGAACAAGCAAAGTTTCCAGTTTATTTTGTTAATTTATAAGGGATTTACCACAACACTGGGTGGTAACAAGGATGAGATTGAGAGCAGCAAGATTTTCCAGAAACACCTACTGACACTTCAGCCACTTTGGATCCAGTGTCACTGTCACCACACAGAGACTAATGTCTGCCATCAGCTCACAAGATGTACAAAGCTAAATCAGACACTGAGTATCAAAAAAAGGGACACAAGAAACCCAAAGCAAGAGGCAAGTTATATTCAAAGCAGCAGGGAAAAGCATAGTCTTTCATTTATAAAATTATTTTTTAATTATTGTATTTTAATGCAATAGAAAAAAGTTGTAACTGACTAACTACTAGAGTTGTAGCTCACTGACAACACGGGTCTATCTTTTGGAGGTCCAGCTCCAGAAGTTATATGTCAACAGCCAAGACATGCCTAGCTTTACCTCAGCCCCTGGGTAGACAAAGTATGTAGAAAATATAAAACAAAAAGAGGATGTGTAATTTAATATGTAAAGTTACTTGAGATACACCAATTATGTTAAATACATTTATAACTAGGCATACTCCTGCATTTAAAACCTTATTAAGAGCACAGGACACAGAAGAAACAGTCTGTTTGATCTGTTTTGAAGCTATGGTAATAGGAAACAAGTTTTCCTGCGATGTCTCTCAGGACCATCAAACAGTCCTTTTTTTTCCAAGAATAAATACAGAGCCGTATTTGAAACCCTTAACCTAATGCTCACAAAAAAATTTCCCTTGTAGACACAGTTGTTTATTAAGGCTAACCCTAGTTCATTTTCCAGTCATATTTCAGAGATAAGAAAAAAAATTATAGAAATAAAAATGTCTAGCAGGTAGTTTCATTACATTTCTTTTATTACAAATCCATATTCAGATATGTTAATATAAAGATGTACAATATTACATAAAGGGCACAAAACCTGACATCGTGACACTGGTGGCTGAATGGCTCGCTTATTGTACTGGTTCTTATTCAGCTATTTTCTAGTGCTCTCATCAGTCTTTTGTGTGAAAGTCTTTGGTGAGAGTCAAGTCTGAACTGATAAGGCCTTGGAGACATAATCACTGGCCCTCATTTTCCATTGACAGCCCCACACAGCCAATTCACAAACATTTTCATATTAATATTGAGCAATTTTCCTACATTCTAATCCATCAAAGTAGGCTATTAATCCTTCCCCCACGCTCTTCTCTATTCAAATGCTAACAATTTTCTTCTCACAAGCTAAAACATTTGTCCTACAGCCCCTCACACAAAGACACTGTATTGTCAGCAGTGATTGATCAGAGTATTAATATGAGGGATGCAATGTACATTGTATCAATGATACCACACGGATGTGGAGGAAAAGGTCTTTTTTAGAGGATAAACCAAATGCAAAATATAATAATTTCTCAAGGAACAAGACTTTGAGTGTTTTGCCTGGTGTATTTTATGGAAATTTATGAAAATATCTAGGGGTGTAAAACGCTTTTGAATTTGATATGTAAAATAAGTGTCAGGCATGTCCTAGGTACTGAGACCTGGGTGAGGAGCATCCTGCAGCTGGGACTGGCTGGGGACTGAAAGGCAAACAGCAGCAAGGCAACTAAAAGCCACTTGCTCTTCAAGACCATATTTTATAGAATTAAAGGTGGCCAGGGGAAAAAAAAAACCAAATACCTAACAAAAATATCAGGTGAGGATAATGCTTTAAAGACAAAAGCTTTTCATCTCCTGGAATGGAAAAATTAAACAAGGCCAAAAAGAAGTTCCAACCTTTGGCCAGTGGGCTCCTCACTGCAGGGCCACCTGACAATTCCCACACCCTTGTTGTGGCCCAAAGCTCTCCTCAGATGGCAGAAAAGGCAAAGGCATCTGATAAACCATTTCTTGCACTCTAGTTTCAAACGACTTGGGATTATTTATTAAGAGAAGGATGCTCAACCTTAAGATGCTTTATGTGTAGTCTTACTCTGCTGTAGGCCTTCCCTGTAAAAAGACCACTTAACCAGCAGCTTCTGCTGCAACGGCAGGAGATAAGCACAGAGAGCAGCAGCAGAGGGGGGACAGTCTGTAAGGGATGTGGCTGTAGAAAGGTGAACGTGCTGCCTGCAACCAGAGCAGAGCCGTGGGCGCAGGGAGGAGAAGGGAGGGAGGCTGTGGATGCACAGAGCTCTCACACAGCTGATACACCCAGGCACAAATTAGAGTAATTTCAGGGATGCTGTAATTTACAGCAGGTTACAGTGGTTCTTGGCACAGAGCTCAGCCCTCTGCAGACAGAGCCCCCCCACATCTCAACACGTGTCCTCCTCCTTACAGGGTGTGGGTAGAGGGAGAGACGGTGCCAGGTGCTGTCAGCAAGTCAAAGGCATCAAGCTCAGCCTCAAGTCCGCCCTAGGATCACTTTGCTGGAGCTGCACGAAGCAATTTAAAAGAACATGCAGCTGGATGACAGAGAAATCCAGACCTCCTCAAACATCCAGCACCCGTTCATCCATAAAAAGGAGCAATTTGCTCACTTCCAGTAGCACACAATGCAGGGGGGGGGGGGGGGGGGGGGGGGGGGTGGGGTGTGTGCACACGTGTATGGTTAAATAACCTCAAAATAAGATAAACACACACAACTGCTTAATAAGCTGATAAATTCAGCACAACAACATTTCAGTGCAAGCAAGGGAATGTTTGAGGCTGAGTGTTTAAGAAATACACTATATTTAAGTATGTGCAGGGGCAGCTAGCATCTAGTGAGATCACAAAGCATAAACTGCAATGTATGCATATTATTCTACTAAAATTAATTTTAATTTCCTCTTGTATACTCTTTCCTTCTCTGAAGGAACAAAGCAAACCTAAAATTAACAGATATAAACTCAACCCAGCAATGCAATAAGACTGGCAGAGCCTAGTGACCATATGAAATGTTATCACTGGATTTAACCCACATCCCAAAGGAAATCATTCCAGCTGTGAGCACCCTCTGCCATCATACTGGCACCCATGTCTGAGCACGTATGTGCCCTCAACGCATCAGGGAGATGGCAGGAGGGGTCCAAGCTAGTTGTTAAAATGATTGATTGATCTAAACCCACAATTTTTCATAAATTTATGTAGAAAAGACAGAAAAACAACCAAACCAAAACAATCTGGAGAGCTACAACTGTGATGGACTGAGAGGCCTAAAAGCTATTGCTGATTCCCAGGATGAACTTGCTCTGGGTAGAACAACATCCCTGTTTAAAGAGCTCGAGTTTCTATGCTACAAGATCCTATTTCTGCGCCACTCACCTTTGCTACGCTATATCTTTACAATGAGTAATTAAAAATATTTGTACTAAGGAGTCATTTAGGAGCGATTCCAATTACTTACATTAGTATTCTGGCAAACACTCAAACCTTTTTTCATGTTGAGTCAAGCTCCTGAGCCTGCATCAAAAACTCTCCATGGAGCAACTTTGATATCCTCTGCTTCCAGGCAACTGGAAGGGGTACCACGAGCTCTCCTGCTGCCTCACAGGAATCTTTCCTGGGGAGGATGACCATCAAGGCTAAAAGTGCAAAGCACCAAGTCCAGCCTCTCAGCACCTATAAAAGGTCCTCAGCTGCAGGAGGCAGGGCAAGGGGCTGGGGAAGGAAGGTGTTCTCTGCCTGAGGCCAGGAGATGCTGCAGGGGATGGGACTGTGCAGAGAGGGGTCCCGGGGGTCGGGAGCAGCGCTGCGGACTCGGGGCTGGCTGTGCCTCGGTGTGGCTGTGCCTCAGCTGTGACTCAGTGTCCCCGGGGCGCAGGGTGTGTGCAGAGGCACCGCGGCAGGCAGCAGCTCGGGCCACTGCGTGCTGCTGAACGTCTCTCAGCAATTTGGTATAAATAAGGGTGTTAACTCCTCTTGAATGATGGCCAAGGCATCAAGGTTAAGCTTCCACCGATATAAATTAAATTGGATAAAGTATTAGTCATTTCCTGTCCCATGCTGTTATGCATTGTGATGTACATTATGAAATAGCAATTTTAAACCCAGAAATAGATTGACTTCAGTTTTAATTGAAATAATCTTTATTTTGTAATTAAGCTATTATGTGCCAGAAGAATGATTTGCTTGGGGTTCACGCATGAGCCTTACAAAATTCCCAAGCTGGATACTGTTTGCTAAGGTTGCTTTTGTGCAAAGTATAAAACCCAGAAGTAGATAATGATAAAAATAAATTTGCTAATATATTAAATAGAAGCAGCAGAAAAAACAGATACTATCTACTGAAGGGTATATTTTCCAAACTAAGGCATATTCACAAATGCACCCACAGATTTAGCAATCATAGACCTCTGTGCCGCAGATCATAGACCTTAAAATCTTAACAAATTTCACCTAGAAGGCCACATGAAGATTGTGAAACCCAGGATCTGGAGACTTACATTTGAGAACTTTCCCTCTGTGCCTTCCACCATCACATCAGACAGCAGGAGAGTTTTTCCCAACTGCTCTGCCACAGCCAACAGCAGGTTTCCACATCACACTTCTGTATCTCCTCTCTGGCAAGCTATTGCTCAAGGTTAGCAAGTTTCAGATCATGCTACCGACATTCCCTTTAACTAAACTTGTGTCAAACATGGTTTTTCTTGCTCTTTGATGAGGCAAACTTTCTTTCAAGACAGAACTGGTTCTATTTTAAACAGTTTAATGTGTTAAAAATTGTTTTCAGCTACACTGCAAGTGTTCTAAACCAAAGTAGTGGAACTTACAATCATTGCTGAAGAAAGAACTGCCATTAGGAATAAAGCATGGGTTTATCCATTTTTCATATGTAAGTCAGATTCACTTTGTCAGTCTTGAGATTTGACAAAGTATAATTCAGAACAGTTCAAGCTCACCTTCCACTAGACTGAGTAATCAGATCAGACTAGGGAACATACCAGTGGCTCTCCAGAACTTACTGCAATACTCCTTAGGAACCTCACAGTCCATGTGCCACTTCATTTTCTCAGTAACGCAGGGCTGTCATATATAATTGTACACATCAGAACTAAAACAACATCTCACAAACTTCCAGTTGCAGCAGCACTTGCAGTTTAGGAAGGGGAATTGCAGAGTTTTAATCTTGCTAGCATTTCCAAAGGCCATGGTGTCATTGCAGAGGCTGTGGAACAGCCACCAGAGGTGTGCAGGGCTGTGTGAGAGCCACAGCACACAGACAGCAGCTGGTGTCATCTTCCTTGACCCTTCTGTTGGCAGCATTGTTCCTCAAAGACACTGCCTCTAAGGTGATGTCTCAGCATTGCATTCTTAATTAGTTGATTTTTTTGACAGTGGTGTTGCTACTTAAATATAATACAGTAGATGAAAGACTATTAAAGATATCGCATGTGACACGGTTTAATTTGGCTAAAAGATAAGGGTTTTTTAAGAAAAATGACAACCATATGAATTCATTCAGTAGTATGGGAGGTAGAGTGGTAATCAAGTCAGAATGAAAGCAAAAGGTTTATTTTAAAGTTAAATTTCTTAGAAAAATAATGATGTTCTCTTTTCTACAAGGATATCACCATAGATTTTAGCCTAAAAATTAGCATCCAGTGATGAGAGAATACAAATGCAATTCACTGCAAAAAAATACTCATATGCTGCTATTTTTTATCTGGATTTTCTTTTTTTTTTTTTGTTTGTCTTCATTTGAATTTTTCCCTATGCCTATGTTCAAATGTATTTTTAAATCCCACATAAAAATATGATAACCTTTCTGATAAAAAAGCATCTCCTATGTGATTTAATATAATTCTGAGAAGAATGACTTTGACCAATTGGTGTAGTGGCTCACTGCACTAGTGAACAAGGGTTTCTGCATCCACTGGTCCACAGTCTGAGTGCTATGCAGGCTGAATAAGGAGATGAATTTAAAATGTGTAAATGACAAGTTTGAAACTTGACTGAATCAGACAAAGGATGCTATATTTAACACTTTGCCCTCTAGTTTTAGACAACCTTCTTTTTAGCTGAACAGAGTGTTCACAAGTGGCTTACAATTCTCTTTGAGGTGTTCAATTTTTCCTGGGTCTCAAACTGAAAACATTAAAAAGTGGGTGATGATAATTAAGGTCAAAATATATCTAAATATACTGTAGGAAGATTCTTAATTAATGACAAGATAGAAAGAGTGAAAATTAATGGGAAGAAGTTTTGAAGTACAGCATATGAAAACACTGGTAATTTACACAATATTATAGAAAGCTTATCAAATATTACTCGATTTATCTTTGATCCTTCTGAAATATTCCTTAGGGCCTGCTCAACACTGTACATCAGTCACCTCATTATTTGATTAAGAGGGAGTGTGGCCTTTTTATTTTATTTATATTTTAAAATACAGAAAATATCACTCCACAATAAAGCAATCAACCAGTAGCCTGGAAACCAGTAACTGGAAAAGATAGAAAGTCAGTGAGTAGATAATTATTCAAGGTCAAACCTTTCTAGTGTGGTGCCAGAAAAAAAGCAAACAGTGAGGGTTAGCCAATACTTCACAAACACTTGTTTAAGGATTTCCTAATTACTATAAGTGGTTCCTCTGGCCCTGGCACTTAAAAAGGCAGCTGTATATGCATGATGTCATCCCTGCTGCCCATTATCTCTGCAGTAAATTTAGAGGATTAAGAAGCAAGCAAGGCTAAATAGTCAAAATAATCACGATTTTTCATGTTTCCTGCCATGAAAAATTAATTACAGAAAAAGGAGAAATTTAAAACTTGGATGCATTTAACTACTGAAATAGATTTGATTTTTTTTTCCCCAAAAATCAGAAAAATATGTTAAGATGATATGTATGCAGCATGGCCACAGGTCCATGCTTAAAACACAGTTCCTCAAATATTTTCCTTCCTTTGTTTCTAGAAACACTCACTAACCTTTTTTACAAAATTAGGTTATGGAGTGCCACAATGTAGAGGCCCAGAAATTGTCACAGTCAGTCACTTTTCCCATCCCACTCTCTGCCTGTGTGGGAAGTTCTGAGAAATCAACTTTGCTGCTGCTGTTCCTAGCTCTTATTTTCTATTAGGGGAATCTGCTCCTCAGCACTGGTCATTTCTGTGTTCACCTTCTATTTGTCCTTGAAACAAGAGCCAGTGAAAGCTGTGCTCCTGATCTGACGTTGTCACCTTGCACAGCCTCAGTCTTTGGTACCATTATTGCATGGCTATTCTCTGGTTTTGTCCTCCTGTTTCCCTTAACTTACAACTACATTCCAGGTTACCATTTGTCTGGTAAAATTCCTCTCCTGCTTGTCCATTTGTAGCAGAAGTATCTGATTGCTGCCAGGAACACTCTATTTTGATAACATTAGAAGCTCATGTCAAGACTATAAGCCAATTTCTTTTGCAGCATTGTCTAGCTCAAGCAGGATTTGTCCTTTTGTCTGAAGCTTCAGAAATAGCTACCAGTCACCAATTTAACTTCTGTACTATACTATGTTTCCTACCTAGTGAAAAAGCTCTCAGTATTTTTCTTGGATCAGACTTATTCTACATCCCAAAACTAACAATATAATTTTCCAGCCTTCCAGATCTGGGTAGCTTCTACCACCATCTTTTTTAACCACGTTCTTTTTACCACGATTCTCTCTCCTGGTAGCTGTGAAGATGGATGTTGTCTCCAACTACATGGAATGTCCAGTGGTGGCCATCTTGGTAATATTGGTCTATAAAACATTCCTTGGTCTGGGTCTTGCATGAGAAAAATTCCATTTTTAATGCGGGAGATTCTGTCAATCTGTATTTGAGTACATTCTTAGAACTGAAAATGATTTTGTGCTGTTCCTATACAAAGGTGAGATGTTCCTGAAATCCAAAGTTTCTATTTTAAGTAAAGTCCGGGTTCTGCACCCATACTGTACACACCCACTTCATCAGGAGCAGTGTGGGACACGCACAGCTCTGCACCTCTCACCACTTCCCTTTTCACAAGTGACGCTGGCCAGTGCCTGCACTCAGATACTCTTCCACCTATCCATGGAAATCCTGTGAACACGCTCCACTGCAGCACAGAGCAGGGACAAAGGAACAAAGGGCTATGGCTGCATATTCACCACATCCTCTGAAGCCCCAGAAGATTTTCTGTTACCTTCCAGGAGCTACAGATCAAACTAGAAATTGATTTCTAGAAATTAATGAGATGGTTGAGGACTAAGCTTTCAAAAACAACCCAAATAAGCCCATCTTTATTCTCTCTTGTAATAAAAGCTTTCTCAGAGAGCAGCTTTTGTAGAGCCCAGCCATCCTTCTGGCCATACTGTTGTGCACATGGTATCTTGGCAAAAGGGAAACACAGGGAAAGGAATGCTGCCGTGTTTGAGCATGGGAACTAAATATCTTGCACAGATGCACATGCCATAAGGGAATCTTAGACCTAGTCTGACCTTCTGCACCACAGAGACTATAAAACATCATTCAGCTTCCTCATGCCCTGCTTTGATGAGATGCATGTACAAATCCAAATGGGAAAGCACTTACATATAAGCTCTAGGACATGCTATGCACAGAATGACTCCTGCTTTTTATGCTCTTTCAACATACAAAATTGTCTCTATGAGAAAACTTCACACTTCCCAAGCTGACAGAAATAATATTTCTAATAACAAATATTCTGCCTATGGAGAAGCTGTAGGATACATGTATTTCATAGTTTCAGGGCTCCAGTGCCTGCCCAGTCTCCATCTTTGATGCCATTGCTGCTGCTTCTCTCTGTCCAGGAAGGTGGGCAGTATCCTTCCTGCCCTGGGGCTGTGAGCCCACTCTGCTCAGACAGCTCTGGAAGCAGCCTGTGCCCTGGACAAGGGTCCTGTGCATTTGCTGAGAACTAAAGGTGAACCAACAGACTCTTCCCCATTGTGGCAAGGTGGTGGCAAATGGAGAACCAAAGGGGTGGGAAGGAGGCAGCAAACCCAGCTGAGCTCTGTTCAGACAACAGCTCCAGCACAGGATCCCTCTATGTAGACAATGGCTCAATAGTAAATTCTGATGGAAAGAACAGAAAACATGGGGGCTTGGAAGAACTGGAGGCAGGTAATGAAAGAAGGAACAGGATATGACACAAAGTATTGTGGAAAAGAGGAGATGTAGAGGGGTCAGAGAACTGAAACTTGACTGAAAAAGGAAGCACAGGACATGGAAACTATACCACATTGAAAAAAAAAGGGATAAGGGGCAGGTGTATTATCAATTGATATCATCTACCACTAATAAGACATATTTAAAGGGGTACTATTTGAGGTTAAGCAACATAAGAACATTCAAGTACTGAAGAATACAGAATAAGTTTCTTCTGCTCTAAGGAAAATAGAAATAATTCAGTCTGGTGCAGTTCTGTTCAGTCTGGTGCAGTTCTGTTCAGACACATCTGAGGCAGAGGAAGGATCTGTCCAAGTACTACCCCCTATCCCCTCTGCTCAATTCCTCCTTAAACAACCACGATGGTCCTGCTAGTGGAGAGAAACCTTGCCAAAAGCAGTTACAGGTGAAGAATAAGGGGGAGAGAGGCGTATTAACACAGCAAAGTGGTATTAGGAAAAAACAGATCTTTCTCTGTGATTTAGCGCGGGTTGGGCCTCAGAAAAGATAAGCTTCCTGGTAAAGTCACACTGTTAATTTAGGGTGTACAGAACTGCTTTACCCATCACCCAAAGGTCAAGAACAGTGCAATCAAGGGTATAAACCAGCACAGCAAGGATGACTTTTATGATGCATAAACAGAATTAGTAAGATTCCATGCCTCCTCATGGAGAATAAGAAAGAGAAAGTTTTATGCTATAATCACCCTTTGCGAAATGACATGTTTCCAATCCAGCATCCAAAATATTTAGCTTTTCCCTTTGCCTTTTGGACCTCTGTGTCCTACCATCGCTCTTTGACATCTTAATGGATGCCATTTTGGCAGAAAATAATTTACTCTGAAAAAATTCTGCACCAGCATAAGCTGATCTGAGAAATAACCCCTTAAAAAACCCACATCATGTAAAATAAGCAGATTTTGAAATTATACAGTTCATGCCATAAGAGTAATAAAATAGCAAAATTAAGGGGCTTTTTTATTTATAAGTAACTGCTTTCTTCTACCTTTTATAATGTCCACCTCTTAGCATAACAAAGCTTTTCATAGCTTACTAATGGCTCCCTGTCACTAGTGCTGAGAACTATTATCACTGCGCTGCCCCTTCACATGGGCCTTTCAAACATCACTGTTTCACTTAATTCTTTCACCTCCTTCAGTTCAAATGCAATAAAAACCTTTCACTGGCTGACAAGTAGAAAGGCAGAACAGCCTCCAACTGCTGTATAATTCAGGAGGGCTCTTTCTCATTTTAATTGGCTGCCTAATTGGAATGTTTATGGGTTCTGCGATAGCTTGGGATGAAAAGGCAGGGTGAGCAATTATGTGCTCAGCATTCCTATCTGGCAGAGTTAATAGTTTTTTTTTTTTTTAAAGCTAAAGTTCACTGGAATGCCATGTTTTTGTTCTCTAAGAAATACCTTGATTTGAAACAATGTAATCCCCAAGTCAGAAATTATGTCAAGCTGTGCTTATCCAGTAGCAAGTTTGAGCTTTTGGAAGCCTCTTTGCTCCTTTTTGATGTTAGCATAACATGAAGAACAGGAGGCTATCTGGTGGCTGTCAAGTTTTTAACTGCTTGCTCTCTCACTGGCTGGAGATAAGATGTAAGCAGAGCACTTGATGGACTTGATTAATTCTCTGGAACGAAGGTTTGTCTTTCTTGGCTCAATGAATGACTTCATTCTAGTAGATGAGGTCACCCAAGTCAAGGCAATAAAGTTTCTGATATTCACATGAAAGCCAGTTTTCAAAGCTGCCAGCCCCTAAAAAGAGAAGCAAGTGTTTTCTCATTTACCTACATTCTAGTGGCAACATCCAGCCTGCTGCCCTATCTATCCTCTCCAGCACAGGACTGTGCTTCAGCTGAAGAGCAATTCTAACACAAGACGAGATTTAAAGGAAAGGAAACAAAACGACAGACTTTGTTTGAAGAAACAAAGATTTTTGTCAAGTGATTTGTCAAAATGCCAACAGGAAGAGAAAAATTACTTTTCAGCTTTTTAGCCTGACCAGTAGAGTTTTGTTATCCCCACCTCTTCTCCCATACTGTCTCTGTGCCACTCCAGCTGCAAACCTCTGGAGCCAAAGAGCAACTTTGTGATCCCCTGTGAAGTTCTCTTGTATTTCAGTACGAGAACCCAAGTACTGAAACACAAGGAGCAAACATGGAAGGATGTTGTGCTCTTTTGAACCCTTGTACCCTTGCATGCTTTGAGCTTTAAGGGCAAGTTTATGGACTGTCCTTCCCAAAGAGACCAGTCGTTGTTTTTCCTTTCTCTTTTTTAATGACCACCATTTAGTGCAAAAACAGGAAAAGCTACTGGAAAGGGCAGACTTGCTTTGTAAATTTTCTAATTATCACAACAGTTTGTGCAAAGATGTCTATTAATATAATCCTTTTTGCTTTTCAAAACCATGCAAATGATAAGCAGTCTGTCCAGTACTCACTACAGCCTAGCAAGTGCAGTAAACAACCCACACAATAATTCAGACTAATCTGATGTATAGATTTGGTTTTTTTCAGATAACCTGAACATTCTTGGTCTAGTGTGAGGGACTCTAACTCATTCTATACTCCTTCTCCCCTTGTCTCTAAGTAACAGAGCACTCATAGTCCTGTGGATTATCCGTGTTGTTTTTCAAGTGTTTGAAGCTTCTTTCTAACCCGTACTTCTGTTCCTGTGCTGCAGTTTTCCAGCATGTGCAGCTGCAGTTGGAGCATGGGAGCATGGGATGATGACAGGAGCATCCATCTCAGGTACAAGTGCAACCAAACTGCCAAGCACAGCACATCTGCCAGATCCCTTCCAGCTGGAGCTACCGCACAAGAAAAGGCTGCAAGCTACAGAGGTTTTGGGAAACTGTGGGGTTTTCTAAATCCTTTCATAGGTACCATGGAGAAATTAGAAGGCAGTATAAATGTTCCCATTAAACTGTGGAGTCAGAGTTTTACCCCAGGTTTTATTGCCATCTGGAGCCTGGAAACCTGTGGAAGCAGTGCCTTGTTTGGAAGGTCAGAAGCCTGTACCACATCAGAGAGCCCAGCTCTGCCTAGAACATGCTTAGGAAATGTTGATTTGGTGCATGCCAGGAGGGATTTCTGGCCACAATAGCTCTTAAGAAATTCTTGCCAAAGAACTCATTTTCAGATTCACATACATTAGTTCAACATCCAAATGATACAAAACTAAAATATGACTAGTCATATCCTTGCCACTATAGATGTAGTTAACCTGTAAGAAGGCAGTCAAGCAATTAAACTACACTTTCAAATAAGCTGTCGAGTAAACAACACCAATGTTAAACTAATCTTCGTTCACATTTACTTAAAGATTGTGACTTGCTGATATTAAGAATTTCAGAGGAAAAATCTAATTGCTCAAGATGTCCATCTCATTTTATGGGCAAAGGCGATTCAGCAAACCCCATATGTTTGGTAAGGGTCCAAACATATGGACGCTTATGCAAACCAACAATTCTTTGAAGTATGCTGCTTTCTAAAGTCCAGGCTGAAACTTAAATTTAATAATCAACAAAACAGGCACAGCTAAGGCAGAAACTCTCTGCTGAACTCTGCAGGACTGGGATATGAGAGGAGGCGTCTCTCTGAAGTGACATTATAGGCCCAGATGTGTTGTAAGAGAATAAGAGTTTGTCTTAAGATGGCCTGTAGACCCTGTGAACTTCCTTGTTTCGTGACTCTAAGGCAAGAAGAAAAATAAATAATGAAACATATTAAAGTCATTATTGTAGCTCTGTGTGCCTTCTGAAGGTTTGGATTTTTAAAAGTTCCAATCTTTGAAAAAAGTGCTCAGTGAAATTAAAGGCAGCAAATCTACACTGAACTGTATTTTTATATACTACCAAATTTACATGTGGAACTCATTGTCACAAAATATTATTAAAGCCAAGAGCTTAGCAGGATTCAAAAAGGCTTAGACATTTATGTGAATAATAAGAACATCTACAGTTAGATGAGAAAGGAAAAAGACATTTATAAGTGACACTAAAACTTAGAGTTGAGGGCATAAGTCAATTGCTAGATGCATTGGTTTAGGGAGAAAATCCCCAGTTGACACTTTTTCCATAGCTGTACATTTCTTTGCACCTTTTTGTAAGCATCTGGTACAGACCAATGTCAGAGAGACCATCCAAATGAGCCAGTCCAGCAGGTGTTACGTTCAAAACATAAAACTCTTTATTATGTAAAGCTGTCATGAAATATTTTGAAAAGACTGCTTTTTCCTTGCTTAATCCTTTAGCATTTGGCAGCTCTTAAAAAGGGTAATGGATATTCCACAATACTTTGTATGTCCACAAGAAGGGGGCAGTTATTTGCAATATTTTCTTATGTTTTGTGCCAGAACCTTGTCCCCTTTTTGTGGCATCAGACTCCATGGGTGCATACGGACGTTCCACCCCTATCAAAACACTGCTCTACAAAACCTCTGGAGCTTCCCAACATCACTGAAAAGTCCCACGGATTGGGTGCCTGAGATGCCCTCCCAAATCCCAGCAGAGTCCAGAAACTGGGAGTGCTGAAGGAATCTGCAATTGTGAGCAAAGCCTTAGAAGTGCTAAGGATCTACACTGCAGAAAAGGTCAAATGAATGAGTGCTGTGAGGCCATGAAATTATCCACTTTCAGCTGCTAAATACCTGAGAGGCATTTATATCACTAATGATCTGTAAACCAATATTGACACAAACACAGCATTTGCTACTAATAAGTGTGTGTTTGTGTCTATAGAAGGAGAATTAAGGCCTCTCTCTTTTCTCCATAAACTTTGCCTGTCTTATTCTAGCCATCATAGTTTGATATTTGCTGATGTTTATTAAGTCTAAATATCAAATAAAGTGATTTTTCTGCTTGGCATAAAATATCAGGAATGTCATAACATATTCAGAAGAAAAGTCGAAATGACCCTTAAATAAGGAATGCATAAACTCCTAGAATTAAATTTATGCTACTTAGCATCACATTAAAAATATTCAAAATATAAATCAAAATTCAAGGGTATAACTTATATTCAATTTCAAATTTATGGCATTTTAAAATAGGATGATTTCCTTAAATGTGCAATAAATTTGGTTTTGTGGAATTGCACATGCCACCTTATCATGACAGTTGCTTTATCTACACAGTCCACTGAAGCCTAGTCACTTTATATAATCTGAATTCACAAATCAACTGTCGTCTTCACTTCACTGATTCATTGCTGATGGGCCTTTCACAAGGTAAAAAATCCTTTCCAAGTTGACAAGAGTAATAAATGGAGAGGTGAGAGCTGCCTCTCCATCCTGCTGTTCTATTGTGCTGCCGATAGTGACACATGGCAGAATAAGCTCATAAACCAACCTCATCTCTTGACCTCTGCAGAGCAAACGGAAACAGAGGGGCATTTATGATGATGACTATATTTAAAGACCAATAATGACTAGATAAACCTCTGAAATCTAACTAGCTCAAGCAAAACATGGAAAAATGTGATGGTTTTTTATATTTAATATGGTGAAAAAATAATGAAAATACAGCTATGAAACTTTTGGAATAATCAAGAGTATAACTCAGCTGCATCAGGTTATAAGATACTTATAACTATCCTATACAAACAAGAGAAATCTTGAAAAGATTAATGAAACTATAATTGGACCTTTTTTTTAATGCTGTTTCAGATTAGGTAGAAACAACATGCAAATTAACAACTGAACTGGAACAGAATGGCATTCTAGGAATAACCAAACCTTTTTAAGTTAGAAGATTTTATTTTGCCAGTACTGCTCAGGAGAGAAAGGACAGGTGAACTAAAAATACATATGGCCTTTGCAAGTACTGTTGTACTGAATTTTGGTTTATTAGGTATATTGTCTTCTTAGGAACAAACACTAGTCACTAAACTTCAACCACCTGATTATTTGCCTTCTCTAGGGAGGACACAAACTCCATTACTATTTAAACATGCCTGGGAACACAGACTCACCTGGTTAGAACTATACTCCGGCTGCCCCCACTCCACACACCCCCACCCAAAAAAAGACCACAACAAAACAGAATAAAATCTATTTGCTCAGATACACTGATCTCTATTAATATATTATGATGGGGTGATGTGCTCTAGCTCCTCACTGAGTCCATCTCAGATGCTCCACAAACACCAAACACCATCATATCTATTTTTATTGATAAGGCTCTGTTCAAGCTGTGTTTGAGCTGGGTCAGTTTTCAGGGAGAGCTCAGGATTTGGGTTACAAACAATAGCCAGGCTAGAGGTTATATTCCAATTAGGTAGCTCTGAAACCTCATGAACTCAAGACTGTGAATTAATAAAAATAAACTGAATTCAAGGAAGTTCACCACCAACCACAATTCCCCTCTGATATCTTGTTGTGACAGCAGTTTTAATTTCACCATCCAGCTCTGAGTTGTACCTCCCTCATCAAAAGCCACAATTTTCCATGGCAGGCCACTCCAGAAAGTTTGTAAGGTGAAGATCTTTGTAAGGAAAAAAAAAAAAAAAAAAAAAAAAGGTTTTGTTTGGGGAGATTGTTTCTTTTTTTTCCCCACCCAAAACGTTTGCCTTTCCAGGAGTATGTAAAACTCAGTTGTTCATGCTGATTATCTCCAGCAGTATCAGTTGGCTTAGTTTGAAAATCAGGTGTACTGTTTCATAATTAAATTATTCAACAAAACCTTGACTATAAAGCATTCTCCTAAAACCTAATTAAGAGTATGATTTGATAAAAGCACATTCTCCAGTTTTAGTTTACATTCCCATATGAGTGGGAGTGTCATTATTTCATGCTTTACACATTTGGGGCTTCACAGGGCTGTTCAGTTTTTTTTTTGTTTGATAGGGATTTTTTTTTCCACCTTTCCTTTCCCAAAGGTGATTTTGAATTATATGAAGAAGTACTCCAAGCTTAGACCACATCAATTCATTAAATGTTGGCAACATTCAGTTCTGACTAAAAAAACAGAACCAAAACCAGAAGACACACCCCTAAGAACAAACAAAAAAGCCACCAAAAAAACCCAAATAACAACAAAACCCCCCAAATCCACATCTTCCTAAAAATACTCCTCAACAAATAAACCAACCCTTAACAAATATAAGAGAAAGACATGGTAAAAAGGCCACTATTTCAAAAGTTGGCCCTTGTTCAAGCTGCATATGGTCACATAATCTTTTAAAACACACGATTCAAGTCTCAATTTAATTATGTAATAGCACAAATGGAATTACACTGCAGATGAAGTGCAGTATTTCAGCTCAAACACTCACTGGAGTTGTGTGACTGACCCAAGCTTATTTCATTTGGCCATTGTATTAGAGGGCTTCATCTGGATGCAAGCACACGTAGCAAACAAAAATTTCAATGCAATACCTCCTCCTCTTGTTCCAAATTTTAATACAGGCTGAGCCAGGTTATGAAGACATTTTTTCAGTCTGCTTGCAAGGATTATGACAATGTGATATTAACAAGTATTTTTCTTGAACTGTTTTATTTGCCATATATACTAGTGTGTCTGCTTAAAAACTCAGATCATCTTTTTCCCATGTAGGTCATTGTGTGTGTGGGTCTCTGTGTGTGTGTGTGCTCTTTAAGCGGCAGACAGTTATAGTAATGTCTTGGGGAGCAACTGGAAAAACAAGAATTTTGTCTTTCAACAAACTGGGAATGTAAAATCCTAATAGCTCATTCCTCAAGGCTTGTGTACTTTCTGTGCTTCAGCAGTGGGCACTTTTCCCACCTGTCCATACTGGATCCTCACTCCCCCTCCAAACAGCTCTGCTAGGGCCTGTAAAACCTGTGGGTAGGCAGCAGGGATGGGCTGATCCATTTCCCACTCTGGTAGAAGAAGGAGGATGTGAAGTTTCAGAACTCAGGGACTTTGCTGAGCTGAGAGGCCGTAGAGAACAAGTGAGGATGGAACACATGTACACCCTGTTAGGGTACATTACACCAATAACACTTTACTTTTGTTTAGAAAGCAATTGTAGTTGCTGTATCTAATTGTTATTATTTTAAGAAAATTAGGAACAGTCTTATTAGGTTTTTATGATGTATGTGTACATCATAGCTTACATAAGCAATTCCTGCTAGCCACATCAAAGTGAAAGACAAAGCAGCACAGGATTTAGATTACAAACATGATTTTACACTGTACAAAGAAATGTACCTCTCACAGAGAGAGCAGAGCACAGATCTCAATATACAGGGCATGGCAACCTTATCATCACTGAGTCACTCACATGCTGCAGAAATGGGCTCTAACTAGAACAGCTGAGGAAGATCAAGAAAAAAGCCCCAAGCCAGAGAAGAACAACCTTCTCCTTTTTTAGCCTACCAAAACAAAGCAGGGTGGATAACATCTGTAAATACCAGTGGGGAGAGAGGTGTGAAAGAAATGAGGCTCTAGGGAGGAAAAAGAATCACTTAATTGAGAGAACCAAGTACCAATCAGCAATTAGAAATGCCAGGAAATGGGAAATTAGAAAAAGGTCATTAACCAGCAAAGTGGTGAGATCCTGAAACAGCTGCCAACGAAGGGGGTTGGGGCACAAGAAACCAATCTGAGGTTCAAGTGGAACTTGAAAAATAGAGGGGAGGATTACATCATGCTATGGCTTTCAGACTTTTTCTGTCTCCTCATCTTAAACTTTTGAGATATGGATTTTTTTTTTTTTGGCCCTGTCCTTGACTTAAGGAATAGCTCCTTTATCTTTTGTAGAAACTTCTATTTCCTTTTAATAGAATTATTCAACTTTTATAGACAAAGCTCTTTTACATCTGCTGCTATTTAGAAGTGAATCTAAGACCGTAAGGTATCATTTTTTTAGATTGCACATTTTTTGTTTTCATAGTAGAATGCATCTTAAAACACCAATGATTACTTCTGTTCCTTGCAGTCATGTCAACATACTTCTCTTTATGTTACTCCTGCCAGGAGTTATGTGCAGATTAACAGACTGTGCTGCCCTTCTCTTCCTTTTCTCACTTCACACTGGCTCTGTTGCTCTCCTCTTTCCTAGCACCATGCTCTGAAGATATAATTCCTATGAGGATGGCCTCATTGCCCCACACCACTGTCCCTCATTCTCAGTCCCACTTTTCCTTCTGCCCTGTTTTACCTCTGTACAATAACTTTATTGCACCATCTGATCTGTTTGCTCCCCACCAGCATTTCCTATTTCTCACTCTACAGAGAGGACAGCTAAACTTGCACGGAACCCATTTAGATAACTGAAAAATAAGACACATATCCAAGCACAGCCTATGCATTCAGAAGGATTTTGAACTGTAAGTTATTAAACTAAAAAAAATCCTCTAACAGACTGAGCAGAATAGGCTGCCTCCCTTTCTCCTCAGATGTTTTCTCTATCCCATGAAGAGAAAATAACATCTCCATGAAGTAGACCTGATTTTCTCCCTGCTAGGAACTTCAGGGCATCAGGTACTAGAAAGATCATACGTTTGTTCAGGTTAGAAAAGATTTTTAATACTGTTGAGTCTAACCATTAACCCAGCACTACCAGTTCCACCACTAAACCATGTCCTTAAGTGCCTCATTTATATGCCTTTTAAATACTTCCAGGGATTGGTAACTCAACCACTTCCCTGGGCAGCCTGTTCCAGTGCTTGACCAGCCTTGATGAAATCTAGAGAGAAGACAAAACACAATATCAATGATTACTATGACACAGGTGACAAAGAGCAGCCAAAACATTTTGTTGGAGACTCCTCAACAAAATGTCTACAAGGCAAGACTCCACGGAACCCAAACACAGCAAGACAAATGCTGCCTGTTGTCACCTTCAAGGATTTCTTCCTGCCTTAGATTATCTAGTTAATTTTTCTTACACTTCTCATGCACTTTCTTTTAGTCAAAAAGTTTTTAAGCATGTAGCATGAGGAACAGTGAGGACAAAGTCATTTGGCTGACAGCAAACAGATGGCCACTGAGAAAGGAAAGAGGAAATCTCCCAGGATTGTGAACTTCTTTCTCCCTTAGGTTGACCAATATGTCACTTCCCTCATCCATAGTTTCAAAGCCACTCTTAGACGTGTCATCCACAAATGTATTCTCATAATACAATCCAGATATTTAATTTCCAAATCTACAGCTTTAACATTAAATAACCCCAAAAAATCCATCTAATTAACCATTTATGTAGAATGGCAGTCACAGGGAAGTTAAACCTGGGCACAATGTCCCAACTGATGCTTCACACAGATTGGTAAAACAAATGCCACTGCAGCAAAGCAATCTAAAAATAACCTTCTCCAAAGCTGCAAATGCAAACAACCTACTCCTGCTCAGAACATCAATATAATCAAGTTCTCTTTGATTATACAGGATCCTGTAATCACAGCCCTCTGAGAATTTTTTGGCTACCTTCAAAAATGTCTGAAATTTACTCTGTAAAATTAATGCACAGAATCTGAAAATTCTACCTTAGCAAATACAAAAGACCATTTGATTAGCTACAAATAAAAGCCCCTTGAGCTAAAATGAATAAGGTTTAAGCTACTTCAAATTATTTTCCCGCCTGATAAAGCCATTATCACATTTAGAGCGTTTACAATGCAGAACTACGTTCCTTTGATCATCTTATAAAATTAATTGATCTTGCTTATCTATTGTACTATTTTAAATCATTTTAATTGAGGACATTAGGAGAAGTAATGGTAACAACCAATGCATTTATTAGCTACTGACGTTCAAGGCAGCAATGTCATTTTCATAATCTGAATTTCTCTATAACAAAATTCCATTCTTAATGGAATTTACATATAGATCACCCCCAGCCACAAATAATTTACTGTTACTTTAAGTCCTAAAGGACAGGCAGAAAAACTGTGAAAAATCACTCCAGCCATACTTAATTTTAATTATTCTTTAAAATCAGATAGAGACCCTGAAGTTAAATTCTCATAATTAAATACAAATTAAAAGTTTCTAAAAGCTTTATTTTCAACTCCAATTTTAAATGCAAATGAACACATAAGGAAATTGTCCCATGAAGAACTAAGTAATGTTCACCTACAGTATTTTGTTCCATAACCCCAACATTCCTCCATCACCCAGAATCCCATGGAGATCCTCACTGAGTTAAAGGCTACAAAAGGCTGAATGCAAGATTTGATTATTAACCAAAGTCCTGATTATAGTCAGTGCTGCTCCTGTTAGTGTCTGCAGAACTGCCTGTCTTACATTGAAAGAGTCCTAATGTTTCATGATAGACTATGGGTTTGTGTGATCCACTGTGCCACAGATCAACTGAACCCCTTTGAAAGAGAAAGGTGACTTTCCTTCCTAGTAAAGGAATGCTCCATTGCCCACCTGGCTGAAATCATTATTAACACAAACCGAAATCTTCCTGTGCTAAAGACACCTTGGCAAATATGCTTCATCTTCAGCCTTAAGTCGTCTGCCTGACCCACTGGGTTCTAAAATTAAAGAATACATGCTCATTTAATCAAGTTAAATGGGATTTTCAGCAGCACAAAAGCAAAGTTTAGATATGCTACACAAATGCACACACAAATGATTGTGCCAGCATGACACTGCACACCTGGGAAAAGGTTCGATCCTCTTTGCCATGATGCTGTTGCACCACTCCAGGCAAATCACTCAGGTCATGTCTATGCTGACAGTTTCCATCATCCCCCTTTTCCAGGACCACTGGCCTTCTCTATCACCTCTTTTATCAGCCTCTCCAGACGCTGTCTGCTTTGGCCCCAAAATATCTGCTGGTCTTCAAGAAGACTTAACTGCCTTCTTCCTTCTTGCCTCTGCCTTGTCAGATCAGTTACCTTCCTATTGCTTAGCTTCCTATTCCTAGCTCCTTGTCCTGATGCAGCTCCATCTCTCATCTCCATTACCAAAAGAAACAATTCTAGAGAGAGGACAAGCCAAGAGACAGTGGCTCAGACAACTGACATAAACTAGCAGCATAATCAGGGTGCCTGACATAGCCTACAAAATATTACACTGCATGAAGAAAATTAGTTTTGTGAATGTGGTGATGCAGGAGACTAAGGTTAAGGTAGATGCACCATTTTTCTATTTCCAAATTATGAAATGAAGGCAACAACATTTGCTGGACTGTAAGCACGTGATGCACAAGTTTTAGGTGCTCAGTTACATTCTGATTTTGACTGTCTTTGCAAAAGTGAGCCAGTTATATCTAGGTGGTTTATTGTGGTAACTTGTCAAACCAAGTTCTGTGGGATGGATGCTCCTGTGTGGTAAGAGCAACCTGGCAGTCACTGCTGTGTGACAGTGCTGAGATTGCTATAATGAGACAGTAGCATGTGGAAGTTTTGCTTTTACCTGAGACACTGTAACAGATGCTCATGCTTTGATGGTATTAAATAATTTCTTTAAAAATAGAAAAAAACCCCAAAACAAAACAAAAAGGTGGGTCCTCTAGCAGCAAGATGTAAATCTGCAACTAGGCTGGAATAAGCAACCCTTATTCATGTTGATAATTAGTCTAAACCAGAGGAAACCACTCAGTAGAGAGAAGTGAGAAACCTGGTTACAAGCTGAAGACGTGGGCACACAAGCAACTGCACTATAATATTCACCCCTTTTGTCCTTGGCCAAGACTATAGGCAGCAAATGCTCTGCTGTCCCCACTGGGACTCATCAAAGAGCAAGGGGAGGAAAGAAAAAGAAAAAAAGAAAGCTGCAATAAACACTGTAAAGAGAAACTGCCTTTACTTGTTCTAATGAATACACTTTTTTGTTTCTCTTTACACGGCTTGTAGTGAGTACAAAGCACTGGCATTCCCCTTTATAGAATGGAAAAATGACAGTTAAAAGTAAACACTTTCATTTAAACATATACAATGCCAGGACACCACCATATTTTTGCTACAACAGCAAGCCTTCTAACATCATTATTAGAATATGGACTCTGAAAATTAAACTTTATTCACTAAAGTGAGTGCACAGTTTTAAGACAAAGTTTTTTGTTTGGTGGGTTTAGTGTTTTTAAAATCTTATTTTGTGTTTTAGCTTCATCCCCAGAGGAACTCCCCAGAGGAATCAACTGAGTCCCATCACCAAAGTACCAGCTCTACCTTCCAAGCACTCCAGAGGAAAGGACCTGTTTGATTTCAGGCTACTCTGAGGTCATTTTTAAATCCCACAGTCTAAGGTCCTTGGCAGAAGAAGTAAATGCAAGGTAAGTAGATTTGGAAGGCAAAAGTATGAATAAGAATATGAACTGTTTGGATGGATATATTTTCAGAAACTGGAAAGATAAGAAAGTTGAGGCAGTTTTTAACATAGAAAGTAAAACCAAAACTAAAATTACACTAATTTTAGCATCTGAGCTCTAAGGTTGTGATGTTTTCATTGTGCTAGTAACCTCCAGTGCACCTTTTCTGTCCCCTTTACAAGCCAAGATCTGCATCCTCCCTCAATGGCTGTGGTGCATCTGGCACACTAAATTCTGCTTCTATACCAAAGAGCCCATTAATAACAACAGCATGAGCTTCCAGACTGTCAGAACTGTTTTCATTTCAGATTTTTCTCTTGTTGAAACAGCAAAGAGTCTAAAACAATGCAGCTATGTCTCCCTCTAGTTTATGGTGTGATAGTTTGAACTGCATAGATATGGTTAACATCTCATTACTACAGCCTAAGGCAGTAGAGCTCTGCATTCAAAATTTCCCAGAGTGTATGTTCTTAACAATATATTAACATACACGTTAATATATATTATATATTGTGTATCAATAATATATTCCTAACACAGAGATTGATTAAAAAAAAAAACAACCCTACTGTACTTTTTCATTTAGGAAAATTTAACACATTGTAGGTCAGTGTAAAAACATAGTCAAGATAAACTACCTCTATTTTGTTCACCTACTTTAGGTGAGATCAGCCACTGGTGTGAAGGTGAATGCTGGTCATACCAAGGTGGTATGTTTTGTGGTAAGTAGTTCAAGTATAAAATCCATTCAGAATTTCATGGCACAATGATCATCATTTCTGTGTCACCTCACTGGCAATGTCATTGGGATGGCCAGGATCTCCCTGTCCCAAGCACCTGGCTGCTCCTGAGTGCTCAGCAGGTGACTTCTGGCCTTTGTCTCCAGTTGCCTTGCAAGGTGGCAACAAATACCACCCTCCAATGTCTCTCTAAAACACGACATTCAAATGTTTGTTTTAAAGACCCCTAAAATCTGAAGGCATCTATTACTCGGTGTAAGTAACCCAATAACTTAATTAGCTCTATCAGCAACTGTTCCTTTGGTTTGATTCTTATGGGAGCCAATCCCAGCAAAACGCATCCCAGAATACAAATAATGAGTCAATATGACCATGACAAATAATTTTTGTAAGATTTTGAGTAAGTAACATGATTGTAAGATTTTATAAGATTTTAATGAGCAATCCAAGAATAATACTAGACCTTTCATATGAAAAAATGAAAGGTGATTAAGTCAAAGTCTTCATCTTTGGAGTCCTCAGGAATGTAAAAACAATGGTTTGATGGTAAATAGAGCAGCCTAATAACTCACCCTAGTCTGTGGCAGGAATTTCTACAGTGACACAACTTGTCCTGATGCCTGAAGTTTTGATTATCTTGCCAGAAACATGAATAATTAGTCAGGTTTTCAATAAAGAAAATTTTCCAGCAGGCTATTAAACAGCAGGTATAAAGGATTTTTTTTTTTTTTTTTTTACCTGAGAAGAAACCTACAATGAAAAGACAGTTAGGGCAACTCTAATTCCGGACATGGTCCTCCAACAGACCATTCCTGGATTTATGGCATTACTGGTTCTTAAGTGCACACAATGAAATCCCTGTAACAGCCCTGGCAAACTCCTGCGGAGGAATCAACCCCAGGCTAGTAACAGTCATGACACGCCTCCAGTGGAATGTGTCCTAACACAGCCCTGGGTTTTCAGACTTGCAAAGGAATAATCCCAACATGAAAAGCAGTTAGACAGCTTTTAACACAAAGGTCTCTCTGGCATGGCTTGACCAAGGAGCATGGTGTCAATTGAAAGAAGTGAACACCAAAGAGGACACAGCTGAAGTGTTTCCTTAGAACACAGTTTTGTAGTGAGAACATTTGCTAGGATGGATGCCAAGATGGAACATCTCAGGAACAGTAATGGCAGCACTAACAGATGTTTTAGTCTTTATCTATAGACTTAAATCTTCAATATGTACCTTTGTTACATATACCAAACATCCCATTTGCAAAGTATTTACTAGATAATAATTTAATCAGAGGTATGAGTCATAACTTCATTTTAATTTTTATTTCTTTGCTTATAAAAAACATCTACAGAGGCGTCAGTCAAGGCCAATCACTTGGATTTGATCTCAGTTTATTTACCAAACAGTAACCTTCAACTTAAATCAGACTAGGTTTGCATGTTTGAGTATCTCACTTGTCTGGCTCTGCCAGCCTCCATAAGGGTCTAAACCACTAATGCTGAATGTCAGCCAGTGTGGAGGACAATGCATCTGGCACCACCGCAGAGTAGTTGTACCCTGTGGCAGGGCAAGGAATGCTCTCTCCCTGTTATGGCTGCATGGGCTTTCCTAATCTGTGAGAAAAGGGGTTTGAGTTGCTGGAGTACAGGCAAGGACAGGGGGAAGCCCACCTTCCTCCACAGACCCCTCCATGGAACGTGGGCCCTTCCAGCACCACGCAGCACTGCTGTCTGGGCAATCCAGAGAGATTCCAGGCCTCAGGAGCTGCATGGAGCCCAGAGTCACTGCCCCCAAACTGCAAACTACACTTGCCCAACTGCTTCCATCAAGGCCTGACATCCCTGGAGTGTCCCAGCCACAGGGCTCCTCCTCAGGGGGCACCAGCAGATCGTGTGCCCAGGTGACAGTGGCACTCCCTGAAGCAAACAAGGGCTAAGCACAGCCTTCAGCAGCACACACCTTCCAGGGAGACCTGTGCCACCCCTTACACTTGTTGCTCTGCTCACACATGCTAGAGTGACAGAGGAACACAAATAGCCCACGGAAGCAAACGCAAGTGAAAAGGACAGTGACCCACACAGAAGCCTGTCTATGTAAATAATCAGGCATGGAGAAAGACAACAAGTCTTTCAAACAAATCTGAATGGCCTCAAGGCTTCACGCTGCCTGTGACAGTCTCTACAAATATTTCCATCCCTTCCCCAACTACAGTAAAAGTTAAAAATATTGTAGTTCTAAGCAGAAGAGCATAAAACACCCAAGAGCAGGGATGACTGAAGCTGAGCAGCAAGGTCTGAAGACTCCCAAACCTGGCAGAAGGGGAGGAGGTGCAGCAAGCAGCCCCTCCAACTCCTCCCCTGCCCACTGCCACCCACTACTCCTGGTCTTGAACTGTGCATGCAAATCTCCTCTGAAACATGCCTGTGTTACAGAACAGCTCCCACCTTTTCTCTTCCATGACCTTTGGGGATGAAGGGGGAAAATAAATTGTCATATAGATAACATGACGCACGCAATTCAATTGTGATCTCCTAAAAGGGAGCAGCACTGACTGTTCCGAAGAGGAACATCCCAGAAGGGAAGGCAGACTGTGAAGTTATGTAAATAAAAGGGTCCCAAAAAGAGACCTCTCATTTGCCCATATGGGAGGAAAGCTGCTGGGGTAAACACATTCATCTTGTACTGTGGTGAGGAGGGGGAGAAACTGCACAGCAATGTAGCTCAAATGGAGACACACAAAATATCCCTCTCCCATCAATGCAACTGTGGTGTTTCTACAATCACAACTGCAAATTTTGTAATAAAATGAGACTTAGAATCATAAATTATATGTAAATTGCTTGTGTATAATTTACGAATACCTAGGGCTAGATATTATTATTCTCTGCATTGATGTTTTTCTGCCAAATGCTCAGATTGCTGCTTTGTAGCTTAGCATACTCTCTTCTCCTCTGTGACCCCACAAGTGAATACACATATTGTAAAAGAACAATATTTACTTATGACCAAAGGGGGAAATATCCTTGTTATACTGAAAAGCTTATATTTACTATAGGAAATAATAATAATAATAAAAAAAATCTAAATTGCTTTCCTCATAAAAATACTAAAGCAATATGATCTCTGCTTGCCAATGATTAAGAGTGCTTTGTAAACAGATTGTTGTTCATTTTGTGATTCAGACACCATAATACTGCAAGATCAGGGTCTGTTTCAGTCTGAAAATATTTAGCAACCCTACAAGTTAAACATGATATATATAAATAGAACTTCCTAATTAACATTTCTCTTTTGTCTGACACTTTATTTGCCTTTATTTTTTTTAATGGATAGCAGGCACAATGACAGCATGGTATTACTCTTGAAATAAACCTGCCAAGACAAAAGCATGTGTCTTGGATTTATTTTTAACAAAAAGAACAGAAGCAGCGTCTTTTCCTAGGGTTTGCTTTTGTTCTGTCTGTAGGTTGTTCTGATAGTAGGTTGATTGGTTCAGTAAAAAACAGTAAGTAGAAAGTACTTTTTCTGAAGAGATATTCAGTACTTTAACCTGCCCTCTAGACCTGAGATACATGGAAGATACTTAAGGGTCATCTGTGTTATTTGACAAGTGTTACATCTGGTATGACAGGCAAAGATACAACCTTAGCACTCATCCGATTTTGAACTCATCCATTTTGAACCTAACTCTGGTGGCAAAATGTTATTTTTTTTTAATACAAAATGTGATAGCTTAGTGCTGAAACATGGATTTCCAGACAGAAGATAATATCAAAGTGGCCATTTGTGATGCCTGAAATTGTAACCTCCATGTAAGGCTCAAAGACTCATTCCACGCAAGAGGTACATACATAAAACACTGCAGTCATTTATGGATGCCCTTTAGCCCAGATGTCTAAAACTATTCCAGTGAAATAAAGCAACCCAAACCCAGGTTTTTGACATTTTACTGAATGATTATATGGGAAACTAAAATTAGATAGCTACGTGGATGCTCCAGTCACAAGAATGGCTGTCCTCAGCTCCTGCACAGACACTTCAGCTCCCCACCACTTTTGAGAAGAAAGAAATGTGGCCTCTCCAGCTTTCCCTGCCTAGGTAGATACTACCCAATTTCTCCTTCTGATCCATCTCTAAGGTACTTTCTAGACATGAACTATAACCCAGAAACTCCCCACAAAACCTTGTGTTCCAGGACTCACCTCCTGCCCCTTGCACCCTGCCCATAAACATAAGAAAATTTCTTTTTGATGACTGGTCTGAAAAAAAAAAATTGATTCCTGAGGAAATATCTGCTCAGGAGATATTTAAGGTAATAATTATTTTTTAAAATGTCTTCTTTTTAATAAGCCTGAGCTATAAGATTTTTATTTTCACATGTTGCATAGCCACAGTGGTAGAAACATGGGGACACACAAGGACAGCCAGGACAGAGGAAAAAAGGTGCATTGCAGCCTGTGCCTGCCTACATAGCTGCATTAAGCTAAGCCACAATCTTGCCTTTGAGCTAATTAATTAACTGCTTTCAACCATAACTGTTTCTTCACAGCTTTCTTAGTCTGGCAGTGATAAATACACAGTAATGATGTTAACAGTTTGGATTTACACAGCTGGTGTAACATACAGAATGGCATTCATATTTATGGACTTGGCAAGGTCCCGAGCCACCCTGCACTAATGTATCACCACTGAAATCACAGCAACTGGGCAGATTTACACCACTGAGTGATCCCATGACCTACTCGGCATATCAACTCCTATGTGGGCAGTAAGCCCAAGAGCAATATTTATATATTCATAAAAGTACATACTCACCAAACAAGCTAAAGGTACTACACTGGAAATCACCTCTCTTCAATTACTGCATGTAATTTTTAATACTGTTCAAGTTTAATTACAGTGAAGTACTGGGCTGCAGCTGATTGATCATGTTCTTGACTACTTGTCTACTTCTCCTCACAACTGCCAGATGGAGAGATCTAGATTAGTTTAAACCACATTATGAGAGCTTACTGCTGAAATATAAATGAATATTGCATAGTTCAACTTGACCTGCTTTAACAAACTTTATTTTATAAAATCCACCTCTTGCTAATCAGTTCTTTTTATTCACCTTCCTCAGCTTGCCAGGAACTGCTATGCATTTAGATATCTTATTTAAAATGGAAATGAAATCATAAAACATTAATTTAGTCAATAACCAAATGCATAAAACATGTTAAGTTTGGGTTTTGTGGGGATTTTTAGTGTGAACCTGTTTGCACATTGGTTATGTTCTTTTACTCACTTGTTTGGAGGAACTTTTGAGTTCCTCCGGATCCATGCTACTAAAGAAAAGTGTTTGTATTTATAAAGTTGTTTATTTGGTCCATCTGTGACAGAGTTCAAGAGAGAAGGAGAGGGAAGACCATTAACGAGAATATGTTTCTCTCAAGTCCTAGTATTTGTGCTGTTTTAATTTTTTTTTTCTCCTGTATCCCCTTGCTTCAAAAACAATAAGCAAAGACATCCTTAATTTCAAAAAACTTGACTAAGCAATGCCCAAAACACACACACACACACAAAAAAAAATAAATAAGGAAGACTTTTCAGTCAGAAAAAAACCCCTACAATCAGTTGTTAGTCTTCAGAATAAATATCAAGACAAGACCTTCTCTCCTAGCTCAGGAGGAATGGGACAGAGATGGAGTAGAGTAGGGACTATTGTATTTCTACTGTGATTTCAGAAGCAACCTAGAGAGTTTTGCAAGGCTTAAAGTGTTAACAGCTCCTACAGTTTCAGACAAGTATGTGTTAGTTGTAACATGTTTGAAATGAATTAAAAGTTAACCTCACATCTGCAGCAGCCTAAGTGCATTACACAAGCCTACGTACACGAATTTAGCTTTGGAAAAAGCTTCATAAATTCTGGATGAAGGAGCAAGAATGAGGCCAGTTCAGAGCTTGCTGGGAAGGAGCCATGATGAAAAATACTGAATTTAACCTGTAGTGGCAGAGGCACGTCTGCAATCCTCAGCAGAGGGTCACTGTGGGAAAGCAGAGGAGCTGGGGTGGGTGGGTCCATACCAAAGACCAAGCAAGTGCTGCTCTACAAGCAAAGCAAAGACAGGGGTGCCACGAGCTACACACTTGTCCCACAAACACACAGGTGAACAAGACTCCCAGGCTGATCTTTGAAAATAGATCATCACAGCATTACAAGAAATATTTGGAGGTGTAGCGTAGGCTCTTACTGAACACTGCCAAAGTAATTTCATTCTCTTTACTAACATGTGTACAGATTAATTACCAATGTAAAATACAGAATGCCTGAAGAAATGCAATGCGTTTCATTTTCGCACCTGGTGCAACCTGGTACACTGATCCCTCCCAGACTGTTGTGTTTTACTGGATATAACAAAGGAGACTGTAAGCAAAATTATCATTGCAAAACCTTTCAACTGCTTGGAGAAAAGAACAGGAGAGCAGTCAGCTCAGTTTTCCCACACAGTTCAGTAGATTCAAAGCATTTATTGGGAACAACTTTTGTAAGACAAAATTTTCAGGAGTATAAATGTGATTTAAAGGAAATTGCATGGGTGGATGTTTCTTCTGTAAATATTATTGAGAATGAGCAACATGCAAAAAAGTTTATACATTTTGCTTTATAAAACAATCAACTGCAGAACTCCAAAATAATCAAAGCAGATTCGGCATCTGCCTGTATTCCATTAAATAAATGAGCAAGCAAAGCAGTTGCATATATATATTTTTTTAAGATGCATAAAACAATAGACTACAGATAATACTAGAATAGGAGGACAAACCCTTTTCATTTTACAAGGTAGTCAAGTAAGTGTTTGTATGAATGGCTGTGTCTATCTGTTAGTGTAATAACTGCCTGCAGAACAGAAGAAACAAGCTAATAGCAATAATTATCTGGAACTAACAATGAACATAAACATTTCTTTGCACTCGCTAAATAAACAGCAACTGGAGTTTAGTATTCACCAATGGTGCAACCAGAGCACAGCATTTACCCTGATGAAAGGGAATAAGCAGTCCAAAGAAAGCAGTGGAGAAGCTGAGTCTCTCCATTAATAACAAATAGATAATTTAGAGCTTTCATTCCACTGGTTCTAAAGCTGTATGAAAAGACTGGAACACAGCCAAAATGCAATAATCACAATGTCTGCAAATCAAAGAAATAAGCCATCAAGAAACTCAAGTTTTCTGTACAATATAATTATCAAACAGTACCAATCCTTCTCACTATCTGAACTTTGAAAAAAAGACCTTTTAACAAGCAACAGCTAATGGACCAGGATCTTAAAACTTTGAACTCTGTGTCCCACCACTGTCACACAGACTCTAAGAATCAGTTACTATGCCTTTTTTTTGCCACCCCTCTAATGAGAAAAGGGTGTCTTCTGTGTGAAAAAGGATGAAATACATAGGCTTTTGCGCCTTTCCTCTATCTGCTTTAGTTCCTTCTCTGTATGGAAGCACAGAATGTCCTGATTCAGTTTTCTCCTCACTACAGCTGCTTGCAGTTTGCAGTTTGCATACTGCTTGCCTATCTGATTGGAGATGAGCAGGTGTGTGCTGCACTCTATTCCAATTTACATTCTGTATTTTAAAACAGACCATAACTTGCCATGGGCGTTTGGTTCCAGGACAGAATGCCAAATACAGAACAGGAAGGTTTGCTTCTTAATTGCCTAAGTAAATAAAAATTTCTTGTGAAATGTTACTATATAAAACATTGATGAAATCACACAGGGTAGCTCTGCATTTTCCAATCCCCACCCTCACAAAAATGATAACTACTGGGTTTCCCACACTATCTTAATGGCCAGAATAATTCTTCCTTTTGGTCAGTTAAAAGCATCATGATGACCTGGAAGAGCTCCTGTGGGACATCCATGTAGGTTCTGTTACTTTGTTTAAGGGGTGTAGGGGAATACACAGAAAGACACTTTGACATGTTGTGACACAGGCTGCAACAAGGAAATTAAATGATTAATTATCTTGATTTTTTAGAATATTTGTTGCTGCAGTGGGGACACCAATACCCACGACGTACATCACAAATATGTGATGAGTGACACACTTCAGATGTGCAGCATCAGTCTGAGATGTTGCTCCTCTTGTCTGGTATTGATTAGAAATCAAGGTCTGATTTGAATCCTATCTCAAACCCATGCACTTGAGGGACAGTAATGAAGACTACCTAGACTTTCAAGGCAATGGCATTAACTAGTTCTGAGAGTCAATCATTTGTTATGGCTCCAGGGCCTGAAACTAGTATATTTTGGGAGTCACAACACCATTTGGCTTCATCTATTAACACTTCTTTGTTTCTATCCACCTTGACCTTTCATATTAGGAAAAAGTCCATGACATCTAAACTATCTTGATCAAAATTATAGCATAGATTTCTTCAGATTCACCTGTTAACCTACATACAAACCTTCCACAGGACTTGAAAGGCCACAGCAAACATTCCTCATCCTGCTGTATGCCCAGTGTGGCTGTCTTGGAGCACAGTATCCCTCTTACAGCAGAAATCCACAGAAGTTCTGAGAATAAACTTAGCCCAGCCCAACAAGCTCTGCCACCTTCTATTAGCCTAAGGCATTGCCTTTGGGTGGTACAACAAGATCCTGAAGCAATTTTCCTATATATTTTGAAAGCAGTAATCTCTCTCATCAGAAATTTGGCAAATTCTAAGTTGGACACAAATCTGAGAACACAACAGCTTATTTCTGTGTATGTTCAATGTTTTTTCTTTTCCCTTTCAAAACATATACTTATCTAGATAATTACAAAGTTTTCAAACTTGTGCTCTTATTTCTGCAATTTTCTGCAGAATAATCTCCCTGCATTTTATTTCTGCATTTCACAGATCATCATAACAAATAATCATTAATTAATCTGACTACGTTGTTGTTCTTACATCATGAATAGCAAATAGGATTAATCTCAGCTATGGTAATAATCTAAAATTTAAGCATCTAGCCTTACCCATCCCTCAGACAGACAAGTCAATAAAGACAAGAATCTGTAAAATTGAACTATACTGTGTCTGAGACACCTGAAATGGAGTATTTTGACCTGTGGAAGTAAATCTTCCTATTGCTTGACTGTAAAGGAAACCTTGCATCATTGTTTACAGACTCAATTTTTAGGTACATAATATTAGGCAAGTTAAATACTACTATTGTCATCTAATTCTTATTTTATTATTGCTTTGTACCTATACTGAAAAGTTGTTTATTCCTGCACATATAGTAAATGTCAGTGCTTAGTCTCCTGTACTTCCTTGGCCTGAATCAAGTTGGAAAACATTAAAGGTTTTGTTGGAAGAATTACCCCATATTCTTATACAACCTCTTACTAACAATTGTTCAAGTACTGATTAAAACAGTGTCAAAACATTGCATTAACATTATGAATAAATTATGAAAGACATCATAATATATATGTAACTATATTAACTATATAATATATATAGTTAATTCAATTATAATATCTAAAGTATTGTAGAAATGGGGATAAGTTTGGCTAAAGCAATTTTCAGTTGACAGACATTGTCAAAGGATTTTTCACTAGAAATAAGTTGGTGCTATAAACAAACTTTTGATCTTTTTTAGGCTTTCATGTTTTTTTCATAGTCTACCCAAATAATATAGAACAGCTTGTACAAATCATTCTATCTTTTGCAATTTGAAATAGCACTGTTTTAAGGAAGAAGAGTTTCTGTTTAAAAAAAATAAAAATTCAAATTGTTCCCAAGTAAGACATTTGTGTTTTAAAGAGGCCATTAGGAATTCCTAATACCACTGTTGCTCTGTGCAACTGTTATTTCTATCATAAATATGTCACAGGTTTTATTAGCCAAGAGAAATGTGTGGTAGTTTTACCAGCTGTAGAGGATACTGTGAAACAACTTCATTGAACCAATTAAGTCATATTTATAATGTCTTTTTCCCCTGTTCTAAACTTCTTTTCATTAAAGTTATTTTCACATTTATTTTTTAAAGGAAAAAAAAAAGTAATATATACACCATTCAACACATTTCAGGTAATTTTGAGTTTAAATTTTCAAGACGAACTGAATATATTTTAACACTATGTTAACAAGAAGGATCAGTCTGTATACTGCAAGAATGTTCTCTTTTCCTCCATACAGTAATTTATAAAGAAATTTCTTAAGAAATGTGTATAGTTTCAAGGCAACAGATGGTCTTGTCTCAGTGCAAGAAATAATAAAAGAGTGGGTCATATATCATCTGTCTCTAACAATGCCTGTGTAGGCACTTGACTTTCAAATTACTAAAAAGACCAATCTAGAGACATCAGATTTGTAGAACAAGCATGAAGTGGGAATCTCAAGCAATGAAGACATTAAATAAAAACATGATCTTGTTGGAAAGAGAAGGGTAAAAATATTTTTGGGACAGCCTTTTAAACAATCATTTTTCAAACATCTCTCACTTTAGTGCTATTGCACTACGAATTGAAGCTCTGAAACAGAATGATGGAATTCCATAGTTATTTCCTCTGTGCCAAACCAGACCAAGGCTCGGGTTCTGCAAAGGCTTTTTTTTGCAGCTGTAATTTTACTTATTCAGCCTCAGAGGTGAATCTCCTCATTCTGATCAGCTGGACTGCTCGAGTGAGCCCAGTCACAGTGACATTCCTGCAAAGTCACTGCACTTTGCCTGGCAATGGGAGCTCCTTAGGCTATCTGGAAGAAAGATGACCACAGATTTTATTAGTAATCTTATTGATTTGGAATTGAAATACAAAACCTAGTCTCATAAAAAAGATTAAACTCTTTCTGCTTAGTTGACATTCTGACCACTTTATTTTAAGCCTGATTTCTCACATGTGGAAGAATTAAGCCTTCAAAAGCAAATTTATCCTTGATTATGCTCTGTTAAGCACAGAATTATGTTTATAGGAAAACATGAAGATATACCCTATATCACTTGAATTTTGAATGGGAAAAAGGGCAATGTTCCATCTCCTTTTCTGTATTCCTTTAATATTTGAGGGTTTGTTATTTCAACATACACTCTTGGTGTTTTTTCCATAATTCAAAAATTCTTCATGTTATTTTAATACATAAATTTTGTTAGAAAAAGCTTCCATTTGCCCTGAAGTATGACTGAATGCTGATAAATGACTATGGGCCTATAGCAATTTTTCCAAGCAGTCTCCATGTAAGTGTAAATTTAGTCAAACAAATCAAAATGTGAGTTACGTTCAACTGAAAATAATGATATCTATTGAGTGGTCAAAAACTGTTAGTAGCTATTAATAAATAATCCTCAGCACATATGGTGATGTCAATCAGCACTATTACTTTACCCATATAGGAGGAGTTTAATAAGGTAGAACTGCACAGTGCTACGCAAGTTAATCATCGTACACAGCACGGTATTGTCAGAGCTCAAGAATGCCTTTGATCCCCACCTCAGTTTCAGAGCATTGGGGTCACCCTTCTGCACAGACTTCAAATGTGGTGCATGAATACTTCAACACATATCCAGAATGAATGACTGAGCCGCTCCAGGTCACGGTGTAATTGTGACATTATCAATTATATAAAAAAATCCCTAAGAAAACCAGCTACCTCACATGTACACAGAGCCTTTTTCAATATTTTTCGTCAAAACTTTGAGCACACGGACATATAGTGAGCATACACGTCAGTCAAGTGGATTGGAAGCACTTAGGAGGAGACGCTACGGTCTGTTGCACCCGTGATGTAAAACGAAGAAGTTTAGATAGGCCTTTGACATAATGGACTTGACGAGAAGAAAACCTGAGCAGAGAGGGCACTTGGAGAGCCCCCAACAGCCCTGGCAGCCCTGTGACATTTCCATACCCAGACCTGAGCAGGACCTAAGCTCTGCCTATCACGGGGGGTCCCCTGCACCTCTGGCAGCAAAATGTCTCTCGTTTGCATGCGCCACTTGTTGAAACAACGCCAGCCCACAGAAAGCTGATGCTGCAAACCAACAGCTGGTGTTTGAAAGTATGGAAGAAAAGAGATAGGCTTTTGGGAAACGGCTCTCTGGGAAACGAGAGCAATCTAACAAAAACTGACTGTGAAATTTTGGTTGAAAACCCACTATGCTGTTGCAGAATATTTGCTCTTCAGAAAAGCAATGTATCTAAGGATGAGGGCAGAAACTAATGTCTTTCAGAAATACACCTGTGCCAATTTCTAGGACAACATACAGATGGCATCCAGACTGGTATTTTCCTGCTGCTGAGCGAATAACAAATCTATTAAATGTGTCTTAATCCTGTATTAATACATACTAATGAAATATGTATTTGTTCAAAATGCAAATATTTCTAGAAGAAACAGGGTTATATAATTTCAGAAATACAAAAACTTAATTTAAGTTATGATGCTGTCTGGTTGTACTAGGGATTTTGTGTCTAGGAGAATATCAAAACAAAAAAAAAAGTAAGAAAGGAAAAGAAAGGTCACTCTCACAGTAAAAAAGGGGAAAAAATCTAAAATATTCTCATTATTATAATTGATTTGGCCACAACTTTAAGCATCTATTTATGTTGTTTTTTAAACACAAAGCCTATATTTTAATAGAACTATGCTTGCAAAGTTCTTGGATATTAAATGGTTCTAATTCTATTCTACTTTATGACTACTTCAAGAAATGACCTCTAGCTAGATCTGGCCTTGTTCTATCATGCAACTAGATTTTTCTTACAGAAAATAAATTAAAAAGGTGTGACCTTGCTGAGGGCTTGCAGAGAAAATGAGGTACATCTTGTCACAAGCAGAAGAGCCTATTTGAAACACGGTTTGTTCAATTTGAAAGGCTGCTGCTTTCCTCAGATCAGAAGTTAAGATAAAGGCAGTTGGATGAAAGAGGAGAAACATTTCCAAGAGATGAAATTAAAGAGCTACACTGGAATCCCATTCAGTGACACAGTGCCTTTTTGTGTGAGGGTTTATCTGGGACGCATCAGCCACACCTTGCCGGCGCAGGAGCAGGCTCTTCACCCAGCACAAAGCCTGTGGCAGAAGGAGAGGATGAGGGCTGCTCACCCATGGGAATCAGAGGACGTTCTCCCCCACACAGCAGGGCATGGCAGAAATTAAATAACTCGCCTAAATGTTACACATTTTGCTTGGGAGAAAAATCAAAGTTCCTGTTTCTCTTGATCTCAGCAGCTCTCTTGTAAGTTCAGTGCTTCCCATCACCAACCAGTGTGGCATCAGTGGGCAGTGTTTCCAAATGGCTAACACCTTTGCACTGAAAATTCAAATTTTATGGAGGTAATAGAATACCCCACCCACAAATGCGTATTCAAACCTGTCTCACCTTTATGACTGGTAGCTCACACTCAACTAACTTTTAATCTGACCTCCTAAAAACACACAGCAATTTGTTTGACACCACCTCACCAGAATAGCTTATATTTGGTGCCCAAATCAAAACAGGTTTATTTCATAATTTCCCTTCAAGTGTCCTAAACAACTTCCTTGCTCATGATCACAAAAAGTATCAGGTAGCAAGGCTGTGGTTCAGTCATGTCCTTAAGTGCTTATCTAAGCCTGGCAGGAACTCGGTCAGGTTAGCCCTCAGCTCACCAGGGCCCAGCAGTGTGGATGAGCAGCACAGGGGTTTATTCCTCTCTGCAGCTGCAAACCTGCAGCACCATGAGCCCATGGCTGGCTCCCTCCTGCCCCTCACAGCACAGCCCAGAGCTGCTGAGGGCTCTGACTCTGTTCTGCAGCACAGCAGCTTGTTCCTAGCTCAGCAAGGCCCCCGCAGCCACCACCCCTCAGCCCTGCTGGGGGACACCGAGCAGGGAGCAGAGGGTGCCCCCAGGCACTGACCCAGCCCAGAGCCAGGCTGGATGTCACACACCTGTCCCATTCCTTTCAGACTCCAAGGCTTCTGGCAGGTGGGATGGATGGCTCCCACAGCCACAGCATTAATGTAGGCTCTTTCTCACAGTGCTTGAAACATATTTAATCCCAACATGATTATCAGGTACCCCTGCTTTAAATATTGTAGAAACAGAACCACAGCCTGCACAAGATTGACTTACAATTATCTCACAGCAGCTACTTAAATATCACCCAAGCATATGTTGTGCTAATTCTTATGACCAAATACAGTTTCATTTCACTTGTTCAGAACAAACCCTGACTGCGAACAAAGCTTTCGGCAAAGTGACAAGTGGAATTCCAAACGAGTAAGACAAATATTTCCTCCAGAGGCTAAACCTACTGCAAAATATTAATCTCCTCTTCTACACATCTTCACATGTCTTTGGTGAAACACCTGTCTGGAATTGTTAATAACAAATATTTTTCAGGGTATACACTTCAAAGACAGTACTGCAATGTCAAGCAGTGTAAAACTTTTGAAGTAATTTTAGCTAAATACTTCTGTGACAACTGTCTGAATCAATTTGTCTTAGCTGACTATGTTCTGGTATTATAAAAACCTAAGACATGGTTATCAGCCAAAAAGGTAAAAATTTGAGTGAAGTCATAACTAATAAGTTGCACAAATCAAACACACACAAAAAAAATGATAATGTTGTAGTTGATTTAGGAAATGATTGATGCCCTCTGATTTCTTAACTTCCAACAAAAATGCTAATTTTCCTTAAAAGGAATACATGAAAGAAAAAAAAAAAATGCACTAAAGGCCAACTCAATAAAGCAATGAGACAGCAATAACCCAATATTAAGGAATTACAAAATGAGAATATTATGTCATTGCTTAGCATAGCAAAATTTTAGTCCTTAGCAAGGAAAAGGATAAAGATTCAAAGTAAGATGATGCTAAGAAAGGATGGCTATTTTTAATTGCTGAAAAAACCACAAATAGCAGGAAAGTAATAAGGCCAAGAAAAGGAAATAAAAAAGAAAAAATTGTGTGCCTCTGTTGGGGAGGCAGGGGGAGAAAAGAAAGCAAACTAGGTCTGGAGACTTAGCAAAACTTCTGAGAATTACTCACAACTGTGGCAGAAAAAAAAAAAAAAAATTACCACCCAACAAAGAAGGTCAAGCTGACCTCAAGATTCTAAGTCAGGCTCTTGAAATCCTAAATCATACAAAGCGCCATCACTTCAAGGCATACAAACATAAGAGGATTAAGGTAAGTGTCCCACCTAAAAGCCTGAGAAAACAAAGATTAGTTTTAAGTACTGAAAAGAAACACAAATCATATGGATGCTCCGTGCACAGGAAGGAATAATTGTTAGGATGTCTTAAGAGCACAGTAAAATAAGCACTACATAACATAAGAATAAATCCAGGTTTTCTTGCCACTTTTTCAGTGCAAATATACTCAAGTCAAAATGTAACAAATATTAAAGGCTTCAAGAACCGACTCAAAACCTATTGAAGTCTGTGGTAAGATTTGTATTGACTTCAGTTAACCAAGAACCTCTGCATAGAAAGATTAGGTAGAAGACAAATAAAACTATTCTTCTTAAGGGAGGGCCGTAAAACTACTGCTCTCAGCTCACTGTACCAACCTGAGAGACTTCAGTAACACACTTATCAAGCCAGCCACACAGCAACAAAGGCTTTCCCTATAGGTAAACACTCAAAAATAGTTTATGCTAGTTATGCTATCAGACTCTTGGTCATGTTTGCATTTATGCTGCATTTATGTTAGCAGGACAAAGTGTGGTGCCTTTTAAAGGATGACATTAGTCCTGGACGTTATTCTACAAGTTTGAACTGTAATGGTCATGTCTTGACTTTATAAGATGCCAAATGCAATTTGAGCATGCACTCCAAAATCTGTATTCATTTTCATGTCAGGGAATATTTAAAAATAGTAGTGATACAGTTGTTTATGCTCCTAAATTATGGAAATAAAAGTAATACCCATGATTTAGGGGCTGACCAGCTTTCCAGCAGTGAACACTACTTCAAAAAGTTATTATTTAATTGAAGAATTCAAGTTTGGAAAAATTCCATCTATCTTCTTGTTTCATACTTGCTGGAAGTAATCACTGACTTGTGGCATTACTGAGCACTTATGTTATCCTGTCCTGCTATTCCAATCCAACTCAGTAAGACAGAAGCTTGGACTAAACCAACCAAACATGAAATTTTCAGATGGTTCTATTCATTAAAATTAATGCTTGCACCTTTGTCCTGTACTAGTCAAAAAGCCTCAACTGAATCCTCTCAAATATCTATTTATTTAAATGCAAACATGAAATCAGGGATCTGGGAGATCCCCAGGCTTTTACAAGCACTTAGTCAACTAAAATACTCCCTGACATTAGACAAGTCACTTGCCAAGTGGTCTCTTTTGAACCCAGCTGAGAAGTGGATAAGGGTTTTAGAGCTGAAACAGAGGGCTTGGCAGATTCCACCACTTCTGAACTGTGCCCCCAGTGCTGCCTCCTCTGTGGAAGCTAATAAACCACAGTGTTTCAGAGGGAAAAAATAGTATGACAAGCAATTAAGTGCTGTCAAGTCAATAACCTTTTGTCATGAAGACACTTAATGGGGGAAAATTTCCCTTTTAGTTTATACTTCATTCTTCCTACAGATTGTTTGAGGAAAAGTCACCTATCACACTATAAGCAGATTTTTTTTTAAAGAAGTAGGTACAGTCTTTGGTCAATTTTCCACAAGGAAATCAAGACAAGCATGGTTCTGCTGGTCAAGATGACCCTTCACTGGAAATTATAGCAACCTGTATTTAACAAAAATTAATTTCACCTATAGACCAAACACAGTCCAAACATTTAACTTGTCTTGTGAGTGTTTTCCTCCTAGTCCTTTGAGAAAAAGAGTGAATATTTTTATCCTTCAGGATGAGAAGTAAGTAGGAAGTTTGTAGCTCAGAGGTACTTTAAGACAATCATCTCTTCCATTTATTTTAGCTTCCCAAGCACAATCTAAAACTTGTTAACACCAGACCGTTCTCAACCACTTTCATAGCAACATTCTCCAGAATTCATGTAAAAAGCTTTCAAGAAGTTAAACATTTCTGTTCACCAAACACTAGGCTTCTGCTTAGAAAATACTGGTAATTATTTAAAAATAATTTTGATAATGTTTTCAAGTAGATGTAGAATTCCCACAAAAGACTACCTTAACATTATCTGCTGAATATTGTTTTTATAACACTAATGGCTAAACAAAAATAAGTTCTTCATTGAATTAACCTGTCTTCTGAGCCATTCCTCCTTGTCAGATACAGGCAAAAGCTGCACTGTTCGAACCCATTTTGGCCAGCTGTTGCACAGAAGAATACAAAGTACATAAGGTAGCAGTACACAAGGTCACAGTGCAGAGCAAGCACCCATTCACAGTTTTTCACTCATTTCCTACGAGCCTTTAGCACAGGCAGAATTTCAATCTCATTACTAGGTCACCCACTGCTCTCACTTCCTCTGTCAAAGAACTTTCCATGGCAAAAGTGACAGCCATTCAACAGCTATATTGAGGCCTTGTTATGTTGCAGGGAGCAGTGTAAAAACACAAGGTTGGACAAATAAATGCTTTGTTTCTTATCAGAATTGCTTCAACACCCAAGGGAAGCGCAGGCGGAGCAGGACACCCTCCCTTTCCCTGTAGAGAGGAATGCAGCTGCTGAGGACTTGCACATCAAATTCCTGAGATGCTGCCAAAAGAGAAAACAGCAGCATCCCACAGACCTGTCTCCCACCAAGCGTGGCAGTGAAGTGATTGCAGGGGTGCTGTGGGGGACACGGGCCTGCTCTCCCCCCACTGCCAGGGATGCACAGCTCCTGTGGTGGCTCCTCACAGGATCTGCAGCCTCGCAGGGAAACCCCTGAAGGAAACGCAGCAGCAGAGCTATTGCCTATGGCGATGCTATGGAAAGAAGTGGTAGTGACAAGATGACATTGAGAGTCTGACACTGTAGATTACCCCAGAACCATATCAAAATGACTCGCAGTTATCAGATCTAGATGACAATGAGACTCCAGCATCACTGTCATCTATACTGAAAAAAATAACTCAAAGCTACATGCCACTAGCCACAGGAATGGACAGGCATTATAGATATGCTGCAGCAATGCTGTCTATGGCAAGGATGGTACAAGAGCTTTGATAATTAACCTAAACCAAATCTTACACAATTTTGTCTTTTTCATTAAAGGGAAAAATATATTGGTGAATACTGTGATTAATCTAGGGATAATTCATCTTACAATCACAGAGAAAAGTGCTGGTAATTGAACAATATCAATTAGATATCAATAAATATTGAATTAATACTCATAATTCTGATGTGCAGAATGGCAAGGATGGATGCATCAGGCTACTAAATTGGGTACCGGATGGAAAACCTTCTGCATTCCAAATGCCCTCCTGTGAGTAGCATCCAGCAATCCTATCTGTAGGCATTAGGCACAAGACACATTAACAGTCAGCAAACTCAGGCTACGTGCAAGGGCAAGCACACAAGGGCTCTCTGCTACACACAGTGTGGTACCCCCAAATCAGTTCTCTGACAGACACTGAGCAAGTGGCACTGGTGACTGTGAGCAGACAGCAAGGTAAGAGGGACAGCTGCAATTATTAGGAACAGTCAACAGCAATATCCTACAGGCAAGGAAAGGGCATGCTCATGTATGAACAGATGAAAATGTAAAAAACTTTTTCTCTCCCTTTTTTTCCAATGAAAATATGTTAAATACTAGGTTGCTTTTTCCATTAAAACAGTTTTACCAGAACACTGTGGTAACTGCTGTCCAAAACACTCAATTTCTCTTCCTACAAAAATTTAGAAGAAAAAGCATTTAAATTTTTATTTCAAAGGAAAATTAGATGCTTCAGACTGACCACCTAGTAATTTGTTTTTTACTGCCACTTGTTTTTCTCTCCCTTTTTCCTTTTCATTAAAGGCATACATAGAAACTACAAGCTAATGAAACAATGATGAACATCTACTTCAATAAAACCAAGAATTCTCAAATGTGCTTTGTTTGTTTTGGTTTTTTTCTGCAAAATTAACACATTAGAGACTATTTACCACCGTACAAAATTCCTTTCTTTATTTATGAAAGCTACATCTTTACTATCATGATGTGAAATGAAAAGCCTCCTGTACTTGTTGCATACAATTAAGCTGCAACAAAAGCCAGCCCAAGCCATTTCACATTTCATAGGGCTGCAATTATTCTTTAACTGTTAGAATATGCTGTCCCCCAGGAGCTAATTACAGAAAAGCTCTCATCACATACAAGAAACACACAAACAAATCCTTCAAGCACAAAGCAAATGTTCAACATTAAAGAGATGCATTCAGGAAGTCACACCAATCAGTTTGGTTCAGCTAATTACTAATCTGATTTCTGGAGTAGTTGCATTAGATAATTATGATGCCCATTCACAACTTGAAAGCCAGGACTCTGACTGATTATAATAAAGATCTAGGACTTGAAATAAAAGTAAGGGCAAAGTATGAAATATACATCAGAACTGGGCTGATGGGGTATGTTTGTTTATTGCCGGCACTTCCTTCGGCTCTTCGCTTTGGAAGGCCCCATCCAGAGTTTGCTGAACCCAGCAGGAAGATTTCCATTGATATCACTGCCATTTGGATCAGGCCCAGAATAACAAGGCATGGCTTTGCCTTGCAGATTACATTCATGGGGTGCCCAGGAAGGAGCTTTGGTTGCTGGTTTTTGGTCGGGCCCAAAGCCGTTCCCAGCCGGGCGGAGGAGCTGCTGGCGGAGCCCATCCCACGGCCACTGCCAGGCCCTCACAGCCCGTCCTCCAGGGCCCAGAGAGAGGCAGCCACCTCTGATAAGAACAAAACTCTTCAAAGGCTCCATTGTAAATGTGCTTTAACTCACATTTTGCTTGGTTTCAGTTTCTGCAGGATTTTTTCTTCCTCCAGCAAATGGTTTGCTGGAGTTCAAGCGTTTATAAAGGTGCATGACCCAGAGCACAAGGTACTACAATCCTTCTTGTTTCTGACCCAGCTGAAGCTCTTAATTAGTCCACTGTAGTTTATGCCTGAGACTGGCAAAAATTTGCTTGATGAAACACTAATAATTATGCTTTATAGGAAAACATTGTTCTAATTAAATGTCTGATGAAGTAAATATACTGAGTTCAGTTGTCACTCCAGCCCTTAGTTTCTGCTCCCATTTAAAGACTTCACTAGATAAAAGGGAAAAAAAACTCTTTTAAAGCCCATGAACACATTTAAAGGTAGCAGCTCATTACAAGTGACAACCCAAGTACAGGAGCAAAAATTAGGAATTAAAACTTTTCACTAAGTTACAGCCTTGCACATCTCACACCAACCAGAGTAGTACCACTAAGCCATTGTATGCATTAAAATAAATACAAAAAATGCAGAACTTGACCTGCATTTTCATCATTATTATATGTAACATCTGAATGTCTGAGGAATGCCTGTTAGCATTAAATAACTGTGAAATTTAAACAAATGCTAAACCTTAGGCAGGTGAACCAGCTTCAGTAGAATGTACATGGTGGTCCTTTGCCAAGCTGGGGCAAAAGTAGAAATTAAAACTCCATTTTAAACTATTTAAACTAATTTTAAACTAAGTAAAGGATAAATGAAAAAGTTTCAGCTGCAACCTGATGTTTATATAAAACCCAAGAATAAAGAAAATAGAAGAGATAAAAGCTAGAAAAACAAATATCAGAAGCAAATTTTCCCACAGATCCTTGAGACTAACCAGCAACAGGTTCACAGTGTAGGGTCACAAAACTTGTGTATGTCCTTGAGAGGGTGCCCCTGCTCAGCCCACCATGTAGGGATTGATCACACTGCTTTTTGCACCTACATCTACAAAATCACGTCAGTTATTAAAGATTTTTTGTTGGTTAAAACCCCCCCAAAATAAAATATGCATTCAGACTGGCATTCCTCCACCTCAGTATCTCAAATAAGGCAGAACTGCACTATTTAATTCTTGGCAGACAGTCACACTGGACACTTTTTTAAAGCATTAAGTAGAAAAGGATTCTTTGCTGCTGTTAAACTAAATGAATGAGAGCTGCAAATCTGTATTTCAAAGTCAATAGGCTACAATATTTACAGAGCTGCCATATGTGATAGCTTAAAATTCAAAACTGAACGAAAATTGTGTGGGGTGGAAACTAATGTTATGGAATCTGAACCAAGGCTACATTTATATTTCACTTTAATGCTCTAGCTGTTTAATCAAAATATGAATAAAAGGTCTAAAAGACCAACACGCAAAAATATCATAGTTCTGGAATTTAGCTTTAGCTTCCTATTGTCAACCAATTACTGTGTAATTTTTTCCCTGTGACTGAATAACTAACTGTTAGCAAATAATGAAAAGGCAATTACAGCAGAGCTTTGTTCATATTACCTTCTTCATTTTATTCAGGCTATAATTATTGTCAGTGCTGGAGGCTTACTGTACCATGTAAGTGGCACCAGGGAAGAAAATGGAATGGGCTGGTGCATGGAAAATTGCAAATGTCACAGCTACCTTCATCATCACCGTTGGACTTCAGAGATTAAAAAAATCAGTAGTAAAAAGCTCTCCACATACGTTTTGCAAATTCTGTACCTCAATCTGTTGCAAAGGATGATGAACTGGTAGAAGGGAAAAAATTCAAGAACCATGTTTTTTCTTTTTTTTGTTTTTAACCTCTGCTACCCACCTCCCCCCAATATTTTTACTACTATTTAATTCCCAGAAGACAGCTCCTTTATGCCACAGTGTGCCTGGAAACAAACTCATGGAAATATTCTTATATCAGCAGTTCTCATTAAGGATGTCCATGTTGTTCTATAACACAGTGGCATACAAATTATGTATTTTATGGGGTTTGATCTTTACTTCTTTGCCACATACAGACATATCCCTAGGAAAAACAAAAAAAACCAAAACAAACAAACAAACAAACAAACAAATCCAAAAAACCACCAAACAACCAAGCAGTATGACCCGTGCATGCAGCTTTAGTGTGCCATTCTTAGGGCCTGACATTGACCATTTATTTTGACCATTGTTTCTCTGGGCTTCTAAAATATATCAGAAATAATAGTGTGACATTTTGTTTTACCTTTTTTTTAAAAAGAAATAACATTTTTGTGTACCATTCACATTGTTTTTCCTTTGCATTGTTTTTTACAAGAGATAAATTCAGTAAAACTATATTTGATGCATTTTATTCATGTGCAGTGTTGCAATTGCTTTTAAAGTATGTAAATCATTATATAGCCAGTTAATTTTTTGGTATAAAGTAAGGCTGACATACATTAAAAGACATCATAGCTTGATGCTGACTTGTGTTTAAACTTGCTTCCAAACTGACTGGCAAATTTTGGTATAAATTGCTTAATATAATGCATGATAATTCTTCTGATCTAGGTTAGTAAAAGAAGAAATGCATCTTTATATTTTCATAAAATTGAGCTGCTTTGTACTTTCATGGATCTTCCTGTCAGATACATGTATATTCATCATCTTTCTTTAGTATTTTAGTGCTGGCTGTTTATCTTCTACTACTGTTGCTGAAGTAGACACTTCCACAAACAATGCATTCACAAGGTAACATTTATAATTGTTTCTTCCCCTTGTTACATTATTTGGCCATTCAGTATCCCCCAGCATCTGAGCACTCTCACTATTAGAGGGGCGAGAGGTTTTGGAGACTGCTTCTCCCAAAGAAAACAAAGTCCAGCAGGAGACTGTAAGTCTTCCATAAAAATGCACGGATGGAAAACAGAGGCGTATGGGAAATGGCATCAAGTGAATCCACAAAAATAAAAAAATAGAAGGTGCCTCTCCTAGGCTCCTTTGCTGCCCTAATCCACTTCCATGCTGCCCTTTTCCTCCCAGGAGATCCTGCTCATGATAATCAATGTCCTTCTCCAGGTGGTGGGAAGGAGCCTTTGGGTGCCTGTTCTCCTGCCAGATCCTGGGCCAGGGCAGGCTTGGAAGGTGATTTCCCCACTATTTCTGCAAGCACCACCCTGCTCCTTTGGCTGTGATGGCACTGGGGATGCTGCCAGGGAATGGCTCAGGGACTTTTGGCACCCCTTGCCTTTATGGCCAAGACCAGCAATTAAACCCAGAATATAAATCACTGCCTTTCTGCTCCCAGTGACTCAGAAACTACACTAAGATAATATGCTTGTCACTTTTATAGCTAATATCTGCATTTTTTAATGATTTATTTAATTTGCTAAACCTTTCTTAACTTTGATATCAGAAATTGCCACATCCTTGTGAAAATGATCAAAAGGCGCCATATTAGGAAAAATATTAACCACTTATTTTTTGGAGGGCAGAACAAGGAGTCATAGAAAATTATTTGGACCTAACTACTTAAGAAAAAGTAATTCTAATTAATGTAATTTGGTAGAGACATCCAGCACTTTTTTTTCCCCCTAGACTTAGCCAGCAAAGACTACAGAAACTGCTTTTGTGCAAACTCCTTCTTCCAGATGGAAGAATTAACTATAGAATAGTCTTGAGCCAGAACAGTTCACAGAGCAGAGAAAGGGATCAGGATCACACTAAATGCCTTAAAATATCTGAACTTTATTCACTATTAATTAGATGGAAAAGAACTGAAAGTAAACACAGTTGGTCATCCCAGGCAAGGGACATATTGGTACATGACACTCAGCCAAGAGTCCATCACCAAGAAGAAAACATCTCAGTGTATGCAACCCTGCTCTCTCTGAAGGCTTTTCAGAACAATTTCAGGGGTTTGTGCTTTGGTCTAAACACCTGCTGCCAAAATCTAAAGATTTCCAGCTTCCTACTGACTTTTCACCCAGCATTTTCATGTGAGTGTCTTTACACAGTCACTCAGATTTTGCTTTGTCACATGAGTGTGAGGTTAGTCTTACTACCATGAGGTGACTTCTTTCAGAAGTTAACATCAGGGGTGTATCTTGCCTAACTTCATTACTTTAATTTCCACATTATTAGCTAAATTTCTAAATGTGTCTATCCTGTTTACTGCCAACAGACATCACCCCACAGCAGCCACCCATCCAGCCACCTGGTCCAAGAGCCCTAAAACCAAAATCAAAACTAACCCCACCAGTGCTCTGCTTAATCTGAAGGAGCACCCCTGGCCCTGCCACAGTGAAAGGCTGATATGCCAAAAACCTTTCCCATAAAGTATTTTTTAAGCATGGATCAACATTATTCATGGAACATACTCACACTTGTCACAGCTGGCCTTATATTTAGAAACACCGAGAGCTTTCACGATCTGATTGTGGCCAGCAGCACTTACCAAGAATTATATCCCACACACAAAACATTGCTCTACAATGGATTTATTCCATCTGAAATGCCCCTGGTGTGGAGGCCCAAATTTCCAGCATGCCCCCTCTCCCTGTGATGCACTGACAACAGCAAAACTGTCTGTACTCTCACGGGCAGTCTGAGCCCAGGGGGAGTGAACCCTGGTCATTCTGCAACTGCAGAAGACTGTGTGGTAGCCACAAGAAAATCTATGTCTCTTGCTCTCCAACTACACAACTGCAATTGCAGTTATGTATCTGGGTAGTCAATTAATGCCTGTAAAACGCAGAGGCCTCAATAGAATAATAATAACTATCCTGTAGAAGTTATATTCAATTCTTAGTTTAATTCATGATCCATGGGTGAATCAATGGCTTAAATAGCTTGTTTTTGTTTTTCTAAGTAACAGTATATCTGGGAAATGGGAGTAAAATCAATTGCATAAAGACAGCATAGTAAGGGCATTTCCCTTTTTATACATTTTCCCTGGCAATGCTTTGGGACCTTTGTGGTCTGTGGTCATTTTTCAGCTCTCTGTGTCAACAAAAACAGACTTTTCAGCTCCAAAAGAAATGCATCACACATTAAATCCTTACCAAATTTAAGCCTACTTTGTCATTTTTTAGATCCTGAATAATACCATAAACTTTTGGGATTACAGAAATAATAATGACCAGAGCCCAGGCAATTTAAGCCTGCTGTGCTAATCGCAGAGTAGAAAGTCTTTTATAATAACATCTATATGCTAGAAAAATAAAGATTTCAAACCACCCAAAACCCTGCTCTTTCCATTCCCTGCAACAATGCAGAGGTCATTGCTGAGATAATGACGCACATCCTCCAAGCCATTCAGTTTGTGTCCCAACACAGATGAAAACCAATCTCATCACTTTTTTTCATAAAAAAACCCAAAAACACTATTTCTTAAAACCAATAATAAAAAACCCCCCTGATTTATTGAAAAACGTAGTATGATGTCAGTGTGAATTAATGTTTCCCATAGGCATACTAATAAGCTCCATGACATAATAACTTGTTATACTACACCAGTGGGACCTTAAAATTATTCCAAAGATAACATAACACAACACTTGAAGCAGCAGGAAACTTCCAGCATGCTTTTAGATGTTTTACAGTGTTACTAATCTTTGAATTGCTTGGAAAAACTGAAAGGAAACAGAATATTTAAAATTGGAAGCACTGCAGCTAGAAAATGACTCCATTCCAAATTCCAAATGTGCACAGGAGATTAATGTCAATGTAAAAAAAAAAAAAAACAAAAAGGCAGCAGAAGGGGGGAAGTTATTAAATGCACTTTCTATGTTGGATATGTGCCTTTTGGTAGTCCAGTGAAAATCTGTTTTTATTTGGCTGAGTTATGAGGGTTTAAAAAAACAGACTTGCACACACACCAATTTCTTATTAATGAGAGGTAGGGTTTATTTATTTATTTGTTTATTTGCAAATGAAATTTAAGCTAATGACTGCCCAGCAACAACATCAGGACATGCTTGAGAAAAGAAGCAGAGAGTGCTTTTTCTGAAGCACATAAGGATACCATCTAATGTCAAAATCCCATGAAGTCAAAATAGAAATTAGTACAGTGTAAGCTAATAACTCTGCATGGTGTAGCAATGTGCTCTCCAGGGCTAAACACTCCAAGCAGACAAAAAAAAAAAAGTGGTGTGGTTCAGTTCACTAAAATGTCAGAAATTGTATTTTAATCTCCACATTCAAACCATTTATTCAAACAAGTCACTTCAGATGTAAGGGAGGACCTATAGATCTCTCAAAGAAAGGCCACCAAGCGAGGGCTTGGGCACAGACCTCGGTGTCTACCTAAAAAGGCCAAAAAGAGAGAGAGACAGAGAGATAGTGAGACTGAGAGACAGTGAGACAGAGAGCCCCTGAAGGGTACAGGAGCAGTGCTAAGCAAGGCCTGCCCCATGCCCAGGCAGGCAGTGGCCCCTGCTCCAGCTGCCCAGGGAAGCTCCTGCCCACTGCAGGCAGCACTTGCTCACCTGGGTGAGCTCACATAGCAGGGTTGATGGAGGGGCAGACCCCTGCCCAGGTGAAACATGAGCACAGCCTCCTCAGGTCTGCCTGAGCCATGCTCTGGCTTCTACAAAGCTCTGGCCTTATGGCTTGTGTGTTTTGGACAGTCTTTTCTCCTCCCAGTTATCAACATTTCTGTGTGTCTGACATCACGTTTACTGCATCATCTCTTTGAACCAGCTTCCTTTATGTCCAGACTTGTTTCGCCACTATTTTCACTTGGCCTTGCAAAGCCATGTACCACGAGTCTCTGCTTGTTCATTTCTTAAATGATAACATAACCCTGACCATTGCTCCCAGCTCAACTCTACAGTGTTCAACCAAAGCTAAAAATGAATATTCAATGCAAGAAATGTTAACCTTTGGTCCAGACACATCTCTGGAATAAGTGATTGTGTTGTGCTGCAACCCTTTGATCACTCACACAAAAATTGGAACCATTTGCAAAAGAAAAGCTTGTGATTTGCACATAAGCCAGGCCTGATGGGATGGTTTACAGAAGGCTGGAGCACCCACACATTAAACTGGGGATGCTTGTCCAGTCCTGATACAGTGGTCATGCACTAAAACCATTCCCATCGTGGGTCTCACAGGGGTTAAACCCAGGTTTCTACTCAAAAGCCCTGCAGAAGGAAGCAGGATGGTGTGTCTAAAACAATAAATCTCCCCAATCTCAATGAGCAAGTGATCTCACGTTACCAGGTACTGAGGGACAGAGCAGCCAGGGCAGCTCTGAAAGCTTCATCAGCCATGAAAGATTCGGTTTCCTATTCATTCACTCAACTGTTTCAACATCATGGGAATCTACAACAACCGTGTGAAACCATTTTCCACAGTGAACCTAGAACACCTGGGGAGCTCTTTGTAGTCTCTGCCAAGCAGCTATCTTTAAAAGGAAGGATAAACTGCAATCTGAAAATGTCAGATACAGCCCACTACTGGTACAATGGCAAGGCCCAGTCAAGCAGAGAGAAGGGGTGCAGTAGGATGGATGCTTTCAGTTAGATAAAGAGTAGGATGGAAAGAAATGTAGAGAATTATATGGAAAGGAAGTATTTTAAGAGTATGCAAAGGCTACCAAAGGATTGAACAAACACAGCAGCAGAGATGAACAGAAAGTGATACACGAGTAATTTTGAAATTTACTATTCCCATGATCCACAGAGAACAGGCAAAAAAAAAAAAAAAGGAACTAAATTATGAGCTGGAAAAGTTCCCTCTCACTGTAAAAGGTATGGGAGCTGTGTACTTGTCCCTAACTGAAGATTTTATGTTAATTTGAATGATTCATAATCCAAGGAAAAATAAAAACCTATACAAAACATATTTTAATTTCCTTTATCTCTTACAATGGACTCGTGGTGAGACAGTGAAAGAGAAAGCTTATTGGAGGAATTCAGTGTGATTATTTCACAAAAACAACACATTTCCTTCACTGAAAAGCAAAACATAGTCTGTTAGAGAGTTTCATACTGAAGAGACAACCCCCCTTATATTCTGTTTGATTTCTAATATTTGGCATGACAGACAAGTTTAAACATACGAGAAAGACTCACTTAATTACCAACCTTCTGTCCATATGAAACATCCTTATGTAAGACTCCCCTTTTGGTGGAAATCCTGCACAGAAAAGCTCTACAGCAATTTTTTTGTCTTTTTCTTGTAAAATGAGAGCACATAGACAAAATTCAAGTTTCTGACATTCTTTTTGGTAAACATTTTGCATCTTCTGTCTGTAGAGATACTCAGATATGTTGCATGTGCTGATCACAGAAGTTTTCACTGTCTAATATTAAAATGAAAATGATTACATTAAAATATTTTCCCTTTTAAGATACTACAGTATCAATTATATGATATATTATCATATAACAAATTACTTTATTATTTATTAACAATATTCTAAGTTAAAAAAAATATGTGGAAGTGCTCAAAGCAGATCTAATGCCACTTAACATCCCAGAACACACTTCAACATCTGCTTGGTGTATTCATCACTCACTAAAAATCTAAGCACAAACAGAACCTATCAACAGGAACAGTGCAAAAATTCAGTCAGGAAAATGGGTAAAATTAAATTGGTGGAGATTGCAAATGCTGTCATTTGATTAATTTGAGCCCAAATAACAAATATTTATTTAATTTAGAAACACAGTCCATGAACACTCACAATTGCATTGACTTTTAGTCTGATTGGGAAGGTGTGGTCTGTTTGTCAGTCAGAAATATTGCTGGGAACTCTTATAAGCTTGATCTAATTGGACTTTTGAGATTGACTCCAACAGCCCATACAGTGTGCTGATGAATGAGGAATGATGTTATCTAATTGTAAAAAAAAAATTGAAGTTATGGTCTGTGTTAAATATCAAGCCTCTGTAATGCAGGTGGCTTATCTAAAGATATTATTTCTGTGGGCCTGTTCCTCTTGTGTCAGACACAAGTATCAACACAGTTTTATACAGAAGATGAGAGGTAATCTCACAGGCTGCTTTAATTTCTCATCATTGATTTTCTGTAGGGTTCATGGGAAGCATCTTCAGGATTTAGGTGATTCCCATTTGCAAATATTTCTAGATAACATAGTCATATGCAATTATAGAACTAACCTCTCAGAAACAAACCCATCTTGCAGACCAGGGAAAAGACATTCATTTCCATGATATAAAGTCATGGGTAAGAGAATAAAACATCCTAAGAGGGTCTCTTGGTGGCTCTTGTCACATTTTTAGAGACTGATGCTATAGGAGTCTCATTCAAAACTCATTGATGCTGGGGCAGCTATTCCTATGCATGTCAGCAGATTTCAGAATGAAATAAGAACTTACAGTGCAAAACTTCTGAGGGATCCTTACAGATGTGGCAATGGTAGCCTTAGAAAGGAAGTTCTTATCTGAAGCAAATTTCTGCAGTCAGCAGATTGGGACTACAGGAACTGGGACTGCAACTTTTTTAGAACTACTAATAAACCACTTTTTTTTCCCCCCCTCTGGACAGTCTTACCATTATTGATACAAATACACACTCCTCTCTCAATCTTCCATCTCAAATTTTCTTTACATTCTTATTTTCTTCTTGTTTCAGGCAAGTTATCATGCAGTTCTTTTGTGTATGTCACAACCAAAGTAACAGATGCCCTTGACACACCTTCCATGTATATCACAAAGAGAGAAAAGGGAGATGAAGGAGAAAAAAGGGAGAGAGAAGAGAACAGAGAAGAGAGAGAAAGGACACATATCAAAAGCAAAAGCATCTCCCTAGAAAAGCAGTAGCTAGAAAAAGGAATGTGGCCACAGGATTTTTAAGGATTTCTTATATCTCAGTAGTAGCAGCACCAAAATTTATATCCTTCCGTACCAAGCTGTTGAAAGCTGGGCAGGAATGTTATACCCTGCTGGATGGTAAGACAGATCCCAGATCCACGGCAGTGGATTAGCTTAAAGCCATTCCTGAGGCCAGACTCTCAGGCATTTCAGTGCTCAGGACAACCTTTATGCACAGGGAGGTTGGATGATGGCAAGGGAAGGCAAATGCAGTAAGCCAGACTCCCTCAAACCTCACGAGCAGCCCCTTGTCTCTAAGTGCTTGAGATGGTTGTGTCAGTGAGCATAAGCAGTTAATGGGGCTGATAAATCTTTAAGACAGAAACTGTCACAAATTATGTTTCTGCACATTCTATTAGAGCAAATCCAACCTTAATCTGAATCTATTCTACCTCAAGACCCAAGCAAGTCCCTGGGAAACCATGTCAAACAGAAAGAGAAACAATTTAAGAAATACTGGCAAAGAAATGTTAACCTTAGATATGTTTTTCTAGAAGAAAATGTAAGGCTTTAAAGGTAGAGATCATAGATTCCTCCATACTCTGACATACTTGCACTGCAGCACAAGGAAGTGACTAGAGAAGATCAAGCAGAGGGTACATACTCTGAATATCTGTCAGACAGCCATCCCTGTCATGACGACCTGCTATTTCAAGACTGAACTTGAAAAACAAAATTAATTCTGTCTTCTCTTAATTTCATTAAGTACTCCTAATTCTGAAAGGGGAAAAATGGGAATCCAGTGGAGTATCTGCAATTTGCCCACATAAAGGCTACTTAAATAGAACATAGGCTTAGATCACAATTCTTTTTTACACTTGGTGTGCCATGATACAGTGCTCTCAACTGTAGGATCACTTTGTGTGGTTTCATTTAACAACAAGTTACAAAACCTTTTACAAATTGCCATAAGTTTAAAGAATTCCTGGTAATTGGGATCATTTGCCAAACTCGGGCCAAGTCAAAATCTCTATACAGTTAATTAATTAGGTTTTATTTCAATTAAGAGAATATGTTAAAAAATGTGATCAAGCTTCTAGTCATTAATGAGAAGAAAGAAGAAGAATGTGAAAATCTGGCAAAGAAACCTACAAGCCCACAAACCTCAGGATTTCATGACTAGAAAAAAAAAAGAGCACATATATTTAACTAAGATGTCAAAAAACTGAAAATTTAAGTCTTGATTATGTCACTGAAGTGAGATGAGAGATTTGCCATGGTTTAAATCTACATTTTGACAGAAATTGGCCATATTGCAAATACTTGAAGTCTAAATGCTATGTCCTGCTGTAATCTCTGTATCAGTGCTTCATCTTGGAATAATTGGAGGTGTGAACTTTAAAGCCCAGGCTTTCCTATGCTTAGTTTAAGAAATAGCATCTTCTTTGATAAACCCAAAATCTGACCCAGCTCTCTGTATCATCCTCAGAGATAAATTTTACCTCACATTCCTCACTAACAAAGTCACCACTCTGATAAACCAAAAACTGCTCAGCAGATCTGGTTGGGCAAAACGTTTCAATTATTCAACCCTCAACTCACAAAGAGATTGTTTTAGGAGAGGTTTGCACAAATTCTGTACTCATTAATAGGATATAATTTTTCTAGCAAGTAGCAGAAGTAATAGATTAACTCATGTCCCCATCCTCATTGATTATTTTTTAAAAAGTTACAGAAATATCTGTAGACTAAAGAACCCTGTAAGCAGAACTACCACCAAGCCTTAGCCATCACACATAAGAAAAAGTTTCTGAAAGTCATTTTGAGCAAGTGTCTGACTTCACATTAGTGAAAAAACAGAGCTTGAGCCACAGCTAATGTCCACCCATCTTCCAACTACAGAGCCTGTAAGGAGATCTGAGCCCCAGATTTACACCTCAAGCTCTGTGCATGTAGGGTCAGGGCAGAGGTGGGCACTGCCTGGGTCACCAGTGGTGCTCACAGTCGCCAGCACCAGTTGTGCAGAACACTGCACTGGCAGCCCACTTTTCACAGGCAGTAGAGCTAAAAGTCTATCTCATGCATGTGAAAATAATTATATAAACCCTGCTTATTAGTGCCACATTATTCAAGAATAGCTTGGATGTGTGGGCCAAGTCTCCAGCTGAAATAAATCCGCATAGCTTTGCTATGGGTAATGCATAGACATTAGCATAAATTAGCTGAGGATCTGTCATATCTGACTCCTTATATATAACAGCCTTAGCTCCATGACTATTTTGATGTTTGTCTTCTGAGCGTATTAAGCCTGAAATCGTCTGTTCTGACCATGTGCTGGAGAATACTTGATACTGCACCTAAGGTGACATAGAAGGTGAGTAGCGGAGGTGATATCACTGGGAGAGGCCAACACTTGGGTGAGAAGTAGGAAACTGTTCTTAAAGCAGTTCTCTCAGCAGGCTCCCTCAATATCCTGATGGTTACACTCCATCTCACCAGCAGATGATGGCATAGGCTCTTTCACACACAAAAATAAAAGCCACCTTTCGTTTTTCAAAAATATCACCATCAACACACAATTTAAAATTTTAGTACCCTCAGGAATTTTCTGTATGGATACAAACTTCTCAAATCACCAGTGTGCTTTAGGAGCTGATCCACAGTCCACATGCAGGATCACATCACAGAGTTGTGTGAGCCAGGCCCCTTTTGGATGAAATTAAACCAGAATATTCCTCACAGCACCACCCCTAAGGCCCTCCAGCCATTGGGACTCAGCCCACAGGACAAGCAAGAACCCCCAGAAATGTGCAGCATGGCCTGAGTGCCCACAGCTCCAACTGCTTTGCTCTATAAATCCACAACCTGATTCACATTACCTACAAACATATGCATAACCCCAGAAAAAGTAAATGCCAAGTTATAGTTCAACTCAACCTGAGACACCCTTTGCAAACAAATACATGAAAAGAACAAAGTGTGTAAACTGGCTTTTGTACGTATGAGAATTGTGCCTTTCCTACAAATAAATTGGTTAGTATTTGAAGCCTATTGTGTATAATTAAAAATGTCTAATTCACCTAAGACAAGATTGTCTCACTGAAAGCCTGTCACCTTCTATAGGTGAAAGAAATGCATTATGTATTTTTTGCAGTGACTTATCTTTGTTATGCATGAGGCATGTTTTGGCAATATATAGGAAACTTGCATTCGGTTTCTGTGATTTAGAGTTGCTACAATTAGCAGAAGTTAATTTTTGACAGCAATTTCCCAAAAAAACAACAAGGAGAATTGGAGAATAAACATCCTTGATACAACAAAAACAAAGGTGTTTCTTATGTTCATCTGTTAAGAGAAAAATCTATCACAATTCCTTGCTAAAATCTGTAGGTGAAGAATTTGCATTTTTAGAATTCAACTTTGAAGGAGCAAGCTTGTTAAAATTAGAGTAATTAAACATGAATTTATAAGCAGCTTCTAGTTCAAAATCGGTACTGAAGGAGACAGAAATGAGTTCATTGGATATATAAGCACTTTCATGTTATTATTCACAGCAATGAATAAAATGTGCAAAGGGGATCTGTATGGAAATGGATATAATGTATACATGATACAGCACTAGTCTGAGAATCTGGTTTCATGGTGCATTTTTAGCCAGGCCTTCCATTTAATGGAGCAGGCACTGATCCAGTGCACCAAGTTGCTGGTTATTATTCTAGTTAGGTGGCTATGAAGGCCCAAAAGTGACATGAGATAAGATAATCAAGTCGTTTTTCCTTAAGGCACATAAAGGTCACAAAATAACATTTAATTACCCACTCTTGTAACATTTATAAAGGAGCAAATCAGAATTACTCCAGAGTGAATATCTAGGAATCAACAATGAATCAAAACATAAATGGCAATTATTTAGTGTATCTGAACAAAAACAAAATAACTTTCTGCCAGAGGAAATCAATTCCCCTTCCACATACTCCAACTGGCCTTGGTATTTTGCAAATACTGCTGCAACCAGTTTGCTGCATTTTAACATGATTTAAAAAACACCCAAACACAAAACAGAAACAAACACAGCAAAACAAAAAACAAAACCACATCCAGTTCTTACTAACTAAGCAATTTTTCCCTACTTTTTACTGATTTTCATGTAAGGTATAAGTTGAATGAATGCTGAGAATTCATTTTGATTTTATGCTTTGTGAAGTGAGAAAAAGAAGCCATGGAGACTGAAGCATGCCAGTGGTGTCCACTTCTCTATCTACCCAAAAAAAGTGTTCAGTAATACCATTTGAGGCAGTCTTCTATGCTGGAAATTAGTCTATATAAATGCTGCATGCAATAAAAACCTTTTTAAGTTGGGTGAGCTGAGGAACACGTCTCTGTCATTACTGCTGCCCTAACTGAGGAACAAAGTAGATCCTACCGGGTAACACCCTTAGCTTCAACACTCTTAACTGGGAATGGATCCCCAGAGCTCAGCAGGGCACAGATCTCCCAGCTATGGGGACCCTCCTGATGCTGCAATGGAGACTAAGCTGTGGCACCTCATCACTAATGCTAATGAGATGCCACAGCCTCAACCCCACCTCTATCTATACACCCTGAGAAGTGTAAGAAACTCTTATGACTGCTTAGATATTTTTCAGTCTTTTAGAGCTTCTCTTCCTTCAACCTCCACCTGCAAGTTCCTAAGTCCTCTGTCTCCTTGTGGACTCTTCATATTAATAATCCTAAAAGACATGAGTAGGGTTTGGTACCAGTATGTTCCATTTCTAACCACATTGGGCTTCAGAGGCCCATCAAGAGATACAAAGTCCAACAGTTTAGAGTCAATAGCTACTCACAGTGGTTTGTAGTTCCACCACTAGAAGAAATACTAAGAATTGAGAAGGTATCTGCAAAGCGAACATCAGGCAGAAGGAAATGCCTGTGATGAAACAGTTCCAAGTGAGGCTATCAGTTCTGGTACAGCTGTCATCAAAGCACTGAGTTACCCCAAAAAAACCCCCTGAACCAAAAAGCCTTATCTGATTCCAGAAAGCTGTACATTGGCAGCCACTACCTTCATTCTTACAACAGATACTGGGAATGTCTGTTCCCCGCATTGCATATGTATCTTAGAAAGCACCTGAGGAAGAAGGGAGCTGTTGAATCAGTATATGTCAAAGCAAAAAAACATTTGGGAAAAAATATCAACAAGGGATCTTCTTTTGGAATAGCAAGAGAGTTTTGTAATTCTCTGCTCTCAAACCATCTCCCTGTTGCCATTTCCCGACTAATTCTGATCACAGTTGCTAGCACACAGCCCTCATCAAAGTGAAGAGCCAAGCATTCTTATCGACAGGCACACCAGACTGTCTGGAAAATAGCCATAAGACAGGAGTGATCACTGAGTGATGACAGCTTAATTCACAGCTAAGGTGCTATTAAAACAGCTTCCAGTGTTTCCAAAGATGTTCCAAAAATCAACTATCATAACCCCCACCATGACACCTGGTCATGACAGTAAGAAAATGACCACATAATCCCTGTACTCTTCCTTTAAACACAGAGGATTAGCAGATCATGTATTTCTGTAAATCTTCATTGTACCAGACAGTTAGAAGTCATGATAAGAAAGAACCATGCTCGTAGTCATGACTAATAAAACAGAGCTTGTCACTCCTCTTGGGGTCACCAGAGCTGGATTAAGCCTATCTAGCTTCCTTACAAAAACATATAGGAGAGATTTTAAAATGTATGACCACTTCAGATTGTGCAAAATTAACTGAAGAAGTACCAAAAATGCATTTATTATCACAATAATATATTCAAGTTAGATATTCAAGTGTTGCTGAAATTGAAGCAAGATCATCTCTTATAACAACACACCCTGGATTATGTGACCAAGCAGTAAAAACATCTTACTAAATTGACTATAACACCTCCTGAAAGAAAATACACTTGACTTTTACATAGTTTGTTGTTTCATCATATGGCTCTGCCTGAGGGGTAGAAATTTCATCCACAGATGAATAAAACAGAAATCTCTAAGCTCACATGTGGACATCCCTGATGTCCAGAACAGTGGGCACCTCTGTCTGTAGAAGTTCTGGGCTATCAAGCCAAAGTGCACCTTTGGGCAGAGGTCCATTTAATTCTCTTCAGTTCAGAGACTCCTCCAAGTGCTTTGAGAACACCTACGAGCTACACCAAGGGAACTTCTATCTGTAAACCAGGAACATTTTCTATGAATTAAGAAAATATATCCAGATGTCACTACAAGCCTCTGGAAGACAGAACCCCAAGCAAACAAATCCCAGCTCCCCAGGGACTTGGGTTTATTCTTGGCAAGGCAGATCAAAGAGAGACCATGTCATCAGAAACATCTGCACAAACCCCAGTGAGTGGCATCTGCTACTGAAAGCTGAGAGTGCTCAAAGCAGCACCTTTACTTTCCTCTTCCCTTGACATGCCAGCCCAGCCAGGCAAAGGATTGCTCCACAGACCTGTGGGTTACACTGAGGAACTCTCCTCAGAACTGTTGAATGAGGAGCTGGACAGCACTGTGAGCTCCCTGGAGCATCAAGACCTGTGGTTTAATCCTCTAACATGCTCCAGGCAAGGTCAGTTTTTAATCCTGAGAACAAGACAGCACACAACTGATTGGAAAAACCTTTCTGGAACTACATCAATTCAAAAAGAATTTTCCAACACTTAGCCATAGTTAAAAGAATAGTAGCTATAACTGATTTGGAAAGATTAAAAGGATAAATCACCGAGGATGTTGGGGAAGATAAAGCCAGTAAAGTGAATAAATGTTCTGGGTGTGGAAGGAGACAGGCTGGTTTTATCAGCCAACAGCATGGAGTCTCAGACCTAAGGCTATTAGGATTAACGTTGCTCTGTCCTTTAAAAACCCTCTAATGTATTCAGTGAAATGAAAGAGGAAGAATGTGCCTGAAGTGAGGGAATGTCATGACAGCCCTGGTCTGGAAATGTTGGAACCTTTCAGTTTGGCAGCAGGAAAGTCAGGAGGCAGAGTGACTTTAAATGGTCTGGAGAAACACTCTTGACACTGTCCTGCTTTTTAAAATTACTCTAGTCTGAATAGTTGGTTGTTCAGGTACAGAATTTTTGTCTCCAGAGATCAGTTTTGCCATTATCACCAAAATCAGCAGAAAATTTTGTAGTCAGGAGGGTTGAAAGGGCTACATAAGAGAATGTAGATGTCTGAATTTTTAAAAAAATTATTGTTTATTTTAGGACGTTCAAATATAAAATATTAAAACTCCAAATTTGTGTTATGTTTCAATTCCATTGACAAAAGGAAATCACTTGCTTTCTGTCTTGAAAACAGGGCAAAAATTCCAGAACATAACCCTTTAGGAAAAATAGCTACATTTGTGGGAGATGGAGAGGCAAGACTGGCACTCCTCTTTGGTCCTGGGAAAAATATCCTTTAAAGTATGATCATTTTGAGCTTCCATATATCTGGAAATTCACTAATCACTTCTGTGTGTGAGTAGCTCAGCATGAAAAAAATACCATTACTTCCTTCCATAGCTTTAGCAAGACAGGTATCAGCATGGCATATTCATATATCCCTCTGTGGATTTATATGTAAATATGCAAACATCTTCTTGAAGGTCTCCTATTTTCTAAAGAATCCTTTTGGCAATTTGCTATTAAAGCTGCATCCGTACATATAATATCAGGCTGCCCTTTGGTCTTCACAGAAAAAAGAGGCTGTCATAAAGCTATCTTCCTTTTTCCAGAGGCTTACACAAAGCAGCAACGCTTTCAGGGGTAACAATATTCCTTTTAAAGAGACTTCTACAGATAGTAGCTACTTTTTCCACAAGTAGCTTATACGGTGCTTAAAATGGGCTCTTTATGAAGAAAGATGGTGTGTAATAAAAATACCATTCCTAATCTGAAAATCTAAGAGACACTGGATGAGCCAGTTACATGTTTTCGGGTTTTGCTGCCAGGAAAAAGCACTCCCTCTCATCTCCTGGACCACTTAGGATGATTTGGAAGACTAGTCATTATTTCCTTTTTTTTTTTTTTTTTTTTTCTCCTATTAGATCTAGTAGAGCTCCATCTTGGCATGTACAATTCCCCCTGGGTAAGCAGAGAAAGAAGCAATTAAGTACAAAATGCTAACAAGATGTCTGAGTGAGTCAACTGTGTTTCTAAAGTATCTGTGGGTTTTTGTACACCTAAATATCATTTCTAGGTCAGAGTAAAATAAAAGTTAGGGTAAACCAAGAAAAAAAGTGTCATATTAGGATATTTATATAAACTGTCATTCTTGTGTTTTCCCCAAACCTCATGTGCTCTAAGCTATCAATCAACAGCCTCAACAATCAGACTTTGAGTCCTGATGGAGTAGGAAGATGTCATCCAGGGAGGAAAACATGTGGAAAATCTGTTAGCCATGTGTGTCATTACTGATGTCAACATTTAAGTAAATATGCAAGAACTACCTAAGGTTCCTACAGACCTACTGCAAGAGAAATAACTGAGAGAGCTTTGCCAGATTAAATGGTGCCATGTTTATCTCAATGTTTTCTCCAGTTACTGGGTTTTACATGTCTGTAGCACAGGTGTGCTTTCCAGGAGCAATTTGAAAACTGCTGTGGTGAAGAATTCCAGAGCAATTTGTTAAATTGATGGAAGTTTTCAGCTTTAATTACTCCCAAAAAGACCTGAAAATAAACATGTGTTCTAAGTATTTTCTAAATGTGAGCCATCATATGATTAATTTTAAGCGCCCAAAGCAGCATTCAGAGTTTTGAGATTCCCAATGCATTTTCAGAAAATGAGAGTTACAAAATTCAGATGACATCAGCAGTGATGTGGTATTCAGATCACAGGGAGATTACAGCAATTTTACAAGGAGGAAGAGGGATCAGCCACTTTTCATCAAAATATTACACAAATACCTATGAAGGCATACTCTAGTAAGAATTAGGATTAAACTTTCAAAGATTCCACTCATTCACAGCCACATACAAGACAGCAATGAATGCTGTAGGATACACATTAAAAATGAGAGATTAGAAATGCAGAAAATTTGGATTAAACAAGCACGATGTCCAAAGCGCAGAAGGAGGGTGCCCTACACAAAAGCTGATTGCAGGCTGAGTACATCTCTGTTATGGTGAAACCCAAATGCACTGTCACTAAGTTTTTATAAAGCAAACACAGAGTCCTGAGCAACCTCAAATTTTAAGCCACTAAATCTCAGTAATAGTTTTTAAGGAGAGTTCAAAAGCAAAACAGAGAAGTCAAAGTCCAAACGTATCACAATGGCAGATCAAAGTGTGAAAAGGGATTAATGGCATCTTCAGCAAATGAAGTTTAAAATTCTAGTGTATTAGGGAAGGTCTTTTTTGAAATGGTAATAGGCTATACCTGAGCTGAAAAGACAATTAAGATAGTGTTAATTTTTTTTATGGTATCTGGCAGTAATATTTTTATCCTGTTAATTATACAGGAGACAGCAAATGTACATAATATGATAGCTCCATGCTGAGATGACATGCCTGCTGCCTAGTTAAGTGGCTACATTTATCCTATAATTAGCTTGCAGGAATGTGATTTGCATTGCATACTTAAGAGTATATATAATGTCAACTATGCCACAAAAGCCTAAAATGGAAACTGACACTCTCTTAGCTTTGACCTCTGGATAAAACAAGGTAATGCCTCTCATGACCTCCTGCTCTTTGTATTCAACCACACACAAGAAATGCATTGAAGTTATGCTAAATGTATGACAAATTCAAAATGTACAGAAATTTAAAGTCGAGGCAGAAAATCAGTGCTGATGCTTCAACCTGAACTCATCTCTTTCCAGGGAATGGGGATAATGATGGTTAAAAGGCAGCATCTGTGGTTTATTGCTATTAACTTGGAGAATTTTTTCTCTTGCAGGTAGAATTACAGGTGCATTTCCTGGATATGTATTTAACTGGCACAGGAAGTGCACTTCACTGCTATGTCTGGGTGAGCAAACACCTGGAATGAAATCTGAAGTGTGTGGCTGAAGATACCTTTGTCAGCATTTGCATTTCTGCTGTCATTTAGGAACAGACTCCAACATTCTCATTGCAAGCAAGCTACCCCAAGTCATTCCAGTGATTTCAAGCTGTTTGTCCTTTTGTCACAACTCTTTGCTCCTGATCTCAGAACATACAGCACCACATTGTTCTGAGAAGAAAAGGGAAACCAAGCAGCAGCAAACAACTATGAAGCTTCACTGTGTGGCTTAAAGCCTTATCCAGACTTGGTACGCTATGAATTCTAGTTTGCTTTGTAGTCCTGCAGTATCATTAGAGGATTTAGGCTCTTGGGAGCCTTTTCACAGCTGTCCTTATCCCTTCCTTCTGCTGGGAGAAGATAGAGAGGCAGTAACACAGGTTGATAAGTTCACCAGCCAGACTCCAGCCTCACACCAGGCATGGAGGGAGAGAACCTGGGGGAGTCTGCCTTGAAACACGGCCAGGAAAAGTCACCAGATCAGAAACAGAAAGCCAGGGGCCAGACACCATCTCAGAGGAGCACACAGAGGGAGGAGAGAGGCACCCAGGGCAGGCTCAGAGATGGTGGGACTGGCCAAGGAAGAACGCTGGATGAAAACAAAAATCCAGGGAGGGTGAGAAACACAGAGACAAGCAAAAGGCAGAAGGGACCTGAGAGGGCTCCAACCCAACCACTCTTCAGACAGAATTCTTCCTGTGCATTGCCACAAACTCAGACCCCAGACCTCTGAAACAATGCTGGAAGGGCTGCTACTGATAACAATGACTAGGTAAAATTAACACATGTAAGAAGATATTTACTTGTATTTATTTACTTGATATTTATCTGTAAAAATAGATGTGATTCCAGCAAATACTTTTCCTGAATTTTTCTTTACTTTTCTACCAAAACAGTGGTAGCCCCTATGTCTTAACACAAGGATTTAGGTGATTTTTGATATTTTTGCATTCCTATTTGACTGAAACGAAATCAGTTATGATTTCTCATACCAAAACTTCAGCCTTTGCAGCAGCTCCAAGCTGTGGAACTACATTTCAACCAGGTTGCCTCACAGGTTTTGATGCCATATGAAAATTTACAAAGCACTCTCCATTACATATCTCATCTTTCATTAACGTTTGCATTCTTGCTTGCACAAATACTCCAGCACTATGTACCTTTAACAGTTTGGCAGCTTCTAAAAATCTTCTATTTAACTGCATCTCGTGACTCTTTGTTCCATGAAGCTGCTTAGCTTGGTGCAGTAGGTCTTCTCCAGTCAGGTGTAACGTAGACTTGGTCTAATACAAAATTCAGGGAAGTTCTTGCTCCCCTCCTTAAAATTTTGCCTTTTGAAGTAAACCTATTATTCTCTTCCTTTTTTTCCATGATGAAATGATACTCTAAACTCCTCTGATTAAAAGTACATGGCATGCTCTCAAGTATGCATTACTACATCTGTTTGCCTTATTGAACAGCTGAAAAGCATTCAAACTATTATTCACTTTTTTATTACTATTCAGTACATTTCTGTGTATGTTCTGGCCAATATTTTTTTTAATAATGATGTTGATTGCTACAACACCAGCTGGTGTTGCTGGCAGCTGTGTTCTTAGGACAAATCTGGAGATAGCTGGGGTTTAATTTAAAAGCCCAGTTCTTGGAAACATGTGATTAGATAAGAATTCTTGTTTTGGTTTGTTTTTGAGGGGGTAGGAGGTGTTTGTTTGTTAAAAAAAAAGAGGAAAAACCCTAATCTTCTGAGGAAAACCTAAATATGACCACAGTGTAATCCCAAAGCATCAGAAACAAGAGACCTCAGTCTTTTCCTATTTTTCATTTCTGAATTGACTATTTCAGTACATCCTTAGACATGGACTATATCCACAAAATGCACATACATGCTTAGACGTGCAGACACACAGACTTCACAAACATCTTGATGGGGTATAGAAACATTAATTTAGCAACTGGCATCAAAAGAATGTTTACAATATAAATCTTCCTCACACCTCCATCCATACAGCAGCTCCTTTGAACCAGCAGTGTTTTCTAAGAATAAAGAAAAACCAAGATGCATCTCTGAAGATTTGTACTGACTCTTTACCAGCTTCAGCAGCTGCTCCAGAACTATGTGTGGAACAATTGCCTACATGTTACCTGTTTGCTGACAGAAGTAACACCCTTGAAGAGTGCCTCAAGATCTAAAGAAATCAATGTAGACAATGCTACAATTCCCCCAATATACCTAACAGGATAAGACACTGAACTGGAGCCTCAGTTCAGCATGAGGCATAAAACAGGCAACAAAGGTTTCAAGTGACTTCCTTACATTCAATGCAAATCAAATACAGAAGAATTGGTGACTTTTCATATTCTCTTTGGACTTGGTTGTACTGAAATACAACTCTATTTTCCCACATCCATAGCAGCTTCAAATTCTAATTTGGTTCTTTAAACTACACTCTCCTGTTAACCTGATAGGCAAAGGCTTTTCCAAAACCACACAACATGGTTATCTAAGAATCAAACAGCAGGATATTGGAGGAGCTGTTGAAACAATACCTATTTCCAGCCTTGATGGAGCACCTTATTTTACAATATGTTGAAACACAAGCATCTTGATTAATCTTAGTGAGCACCAAAGAATATAGTTCAGAATTTAGTTTTCAGAATGCTGAAGTCAGGAAAAAACAAAACTAGCAAACCAAATCACCACTTTTATTTCATATACCCTGAACTAGGCTTGTCCATCCAACTACATAAGCCTTGTTTCTGTCTTGTGCTCAATGTTATGTGTCCTCTTACCTTCAGGCAGCCCCTAAGTGCACAGCCCCTCTCCTCAGTGAGCTTCTCCTGGCAACATTGGGACCTTCAAACAGGAGCAGCCCCCCAGGTTTCATGAGTTTCTCAGCTACCAACCAACCAGCTATCAGCCTCAACCTTGTCCTAGGGAAGAGACAGGCCTTCCACAGAATATTCCTTCTTGGCTTTACTTGATAAGCTTCTCTGCTCTCCCTCCAAGTCACCATTAGGCCATTAAAATGTTTTATAAAGGGCAACTTTTTCTAAAAGCCAGTCTTGATATATATAAAGAATCCCACATCTCAGTGCCAAGGTGACGTACCTATAAATACAACTCAAACAGGGATGTAATGGATAATCACCATTAAAAAGAAACTTTCCTATTCTGACCCTACTTGCTTGCTGTTTTCTCAAGGGTCATTTTCTTTTCAACAACAAGAAGAACACAATGTCCAAAATTCAGTAAAAATACGTACAAAGTGCCATTCTGAGTTCCTGGTTTATACTGATATCAGTATTTAACTGGAAATCAACCTCAAAAGATGGTGAGTGAAATATACTTTGTAGAGTAGGATAGTGTCTCCAGGAAGTCTGAGAAATAAATGTCTTGTAATGAAGGTGTTTTGGACACAATGTGGGTTAAGAGAGAGGAAGGGGCTACAGCAAGCTAGTCAGAGTTTGCAGAGCACCTGAAAAAATGTTGGTTTCTGAAGATAACCCCAAGGGGAAAACTTGTGGGAAATCTCCTAAATGGTGTGAAAGAAACAGTTTTAAGATCTTCCAGTTTAAACAAACATTTTTGTTTTGTCTTTAACTGGAGCTAATGAAGTGCCCCACTTACTCTGAATCGCTAAGGGGTTAGAACAGCTAATACCAACATAGCCCTAGGTACAGAATCCTGAGCTCAGCAACCACCTTTTAGTATTCAGGAGCTGCTGTTAAACAGGCACTGATACCCATTGAAGCTGAAGAAATAGATCCACCTTCTGTTTCACTCTGAATTTGGCCCTACTTACCAAAGAAACAGAGAAGGTATGAATTATCCAGTCATTGAAGTAGGTGGTGCTGAGATATGTAAACAATGCTTGAGATTCTAACTATGTGAATGTACCTATGAATAAACTTAATACATATAATATATATATATAATACCAGTATTAAAGAGTCTAGCAATTTTCTAAATAATTGATTTTTTCCATTAGATGACCTGGATATTGCTCTGATGAAGCAAAACAAGTGAGCAGATACCTACAGAAGAAAACTCTTGACTACAAAAATCACATGCAGTTCACATTTTCCAGATGTTAGTATGTTATTGCAATATGAAGCTGAGCACTGAATAGCCCTGAACTTGTTTTTGCATTAAAAGTCAGAAGCAGTCTGTCTTCCTTATAAAAGAAATATCATGAAGAAAGAACAGTTCCATTTCCTTCTGCCAGAGAAAGTTTCTAGCAGTCATCTTTAGATGATGAAAGATAAATACTGCAGGACCAGCTTTGGTTTTTTTGTTACCCAACGTGAGGGGTCCCCCACTACAGAAGATATTAACATATAATTAGGTATCCACTTAACATTTTTCACACGTATGCACATTCATATCAAAGCCTGATATAAAAAGCTGCTTTTAAAGCTTGCTGTGTAGGAAATCATGTGTGATCACTTGTTCAATCTGAAGGTATGGAGTAAGCAGGGATCCTAAGGCAGTGTTCCCACTGATCTCTACATAATCTGCACATTGTTTGTTAGCAGAATTACCATAACCAGAACAATCTCAGCAAGCTGGTTGGAGGTTCCTTGACCCTCCTGTGTTGTGAAATGTTCTTCCTCATTGCATTTTGGAATTTGGAGCAAGAGGTGAGGACAACCAAGCTTTGCTCAGAATTGATTTAACTACACTTTAACAAAAACCATTTAACTAGCTCAACTAAAAAAATTAAAAGTTGTATTTGCTCTACAGAGTCATAGCATCACCCCAAGGGAACAAAACAGAGATGTGACAGCTCATTTCTAACATCAGGACTGTAAAAGTCAGTGTAATACCAGGTGAACTGCGATGTGGTGTTGGAAAACCAGCAAACTGACAGTGTGCTCCTCCCCAGATGGGTACAACATACTTGTGTAGTTGAGAAAGCTTCATACGCATTGGTGGCTGCTGCAAATATACAAGAATTTACTTTTCTGTTAGAAAAAGTCAATTTCTGTCTTTTCTAAAGAACACCCCCCTTCATCCAGCTACCTGTATGAACACAACCACATCCTCCAGAAATTCCTGCTGCTTCCTGTGCATGCTGCCCATAATCCTGCAGCAAAAGCAGACAGCTAATTATTTGGGTTTTTTCAAAATTAATCTCAAAACTATCAGTCTATAATATATCTTTTCCACATAATTAAAAGAATTATTGAATACTCATGTTCAGCACAAGTTCAGCAGAACTCCCTGCACCAAGCAGGGTGAGGATACCTGAGGCACGTGTTCCTCTTGCAGCACCCACGAGGGTGGGCAGGTAGGGAGAGAGCAGTGCCAGGGGAGAAGGCACTGACAGAATGAAGCACTAATTCTGGGCTGCCTGTGTTTGTGTCTGGGAAGTGGAGACATGCCTAAACACTGTGTTTTTTGACTTCACCAATAGGCAGCACATAAAACGCTAGAAATGCCTTTGATCTTGGCAAAATTAGGAGATAGGACTGTATTTGGGTCAACCGCCCCTTCCTTTTGCACCCTTGTAGGAGAAAGAAAATGCTGAAGGAAGAGCAGCACAACAAAGACAGAATTGCTCCTTTGAATAGGAACAATAGAGGCAAGCATCTCTAAAATAAAGATATTGTGATTAGGTTATACACTCCTTTTTTAAAAAAACTTGCATTAATTTTGATTTATATTTAAATAAAAATGATTAAATTTTATCTTCTAAGATGGAAATGTTATGATAAATACTGGCCCATGGCCAAACTAATCTCTAAAGCCTACAGCTTACAGCCCCTGTTGTCTTGTATGGATATTTGAATGGCAATGGGTTTTATCAGTATTTCTAAAGGCACTCATTTAATTATGTGGTTGTAAGAATTTTCAAAACCCCGAAGAATTAACACTACCAATACATATTCATATTTCTCAAATTAATTCAACCTGAACATTTGAAAATATTAATTCAAAAAACACACTCATTTATTTTTATTTCTGTAAACACTCAGAGCTCTTTTTCTGGTCTTGTTTATGCACTCATTTTATTTTTTGTATAATTATGAAAAAATGATGCAGTGAGCTCTCTTTTTTTATGTTACATAATGCTGGCAATTGATCTATTTACAATGGGGTGCATTGCCCAGCAAAAATGAAGCTGAGGCAGAAGGAAGCCCACAACCAAGGGCAAGTCCTGCTTGCTGGGCCCAGGTGCCTGTGCATGGGGACCCTCATTCTGGTGTCACTGGTGTGCTCCCACTGCCTGCCCTGATTTCAAAAGCTGAGCATTGTGTAGGGCCTGGAGGTTTATACATAAATGAAACAGCTTTGTAAATAGAAAATATTCTCACCAAACGAAAAAGTTGAAGTGTTTTACTTAAAAAACATTAAAATGAATCACATCTAATTGAAAACAGGGGGGTTAACTTTTGCCAAATTGTTTACTCTTTATAGTTAATTTTGATTTCCCATGTTCTACACACAGCCCACAGCAATAGGCTTGCCTAGCAGGAACCACAGCACCATTCTTCACAGGCCCCTCCACACAACAGCACTCTGAGAAAGCTGATATTTTAGAAAAAACAAACTTTTCTGCTTGAGCAATTATCAGTCTGACATCACACTCCAGGTATGCAATGTTGTGTCATTTGACAACTGTTTGCCCACTTTGACAGGGCAAATTAGGACTCTTTCTTCTCTACAAGCTCATGTACAATTATTATGGCATCATTCTAACATATTTACTACACACAGGAGAGAAAATGACATTATCGCTTTTTAGCTGTCACTTTAACTAAACAATTCACAGGTACCTATGGTTATTGCTGGAAAAAGCATTACCATTTCTATTAGCAAGCAGAAAAACAGCAAGAAGATTAAACATTTTGAGAAACACAAAATCTGCCCTATTCCTTAGGCATCTACCCTGCTTCAAGTTCCAGAGTGTGCCAGATAACTGAAATTTTTTTAGGCTTCTTATAGCCCCCATGCTTATATCAGTTTAACATAAGTAATAACAAAACTAAATTCCCTCTACTACCACTAAGGCTGCTTAAAGGACTTGCTTTGCTGCAGAAGCCATGACATAGGGGACTGAAATCTCTAATGAAATGCCGTGTATGTTGATTTATGCAGCTTTAGTGGTACCATTAACTGAAAATTGTTCTTTTCATAGGCTTATAGAGAATCTGGTGGCTGTCATTGTTCATGATTCAGTGAGAATACTGGGTCTAAAATTGCTGCTGCATTTGGATGGATATGTGAAGGATGGAAGTCTGCCCTCAATTTGTGTTAATATTTCACATAACAACAAATATAAACCTTCTATATATAATAACATGTTAGATTCCATCACTAGAACAGCTGTCATTAAGTAATCTCTAAAATTCTTCCTGTTTAGAAGAAAAAAACAATTTTTTTCAAGTACTACTAAAATATATTTCTGGGGAAAAATACATATATAGACACATATGAATATATATATATGAATATATATATATCTATATGAAAATATATATATATATATATATGTAGGAATAACCAGGCAGTAAGCATTTAAAATTGTATTTCAGACACTAATGCAAGCAGCTAATCCTATTTACATTCATATTAGCCCTGGGTATCTTTTTCCCTAAGATTTACACATTTGTATGCTTGCATGAGTTGAAGTGCTTTTTGCATGATATCAGTACTTTTGTAATTTAAATCTATAAAAGGCAATTTCTTTTAAATATACTTCCTAACAGTGGGTGAAAGAAGCACTAAACTTATTTGAGAGCTGTACACATCAGTAAACATGTGCACTGAACTCCAGGCAATGTGCTGTGAGAGAATTAATCTTATACTGTATTAGCTAAACAGAAAGATTCTGGGACTCCAAGTAACAAGCATGGAAAATGTCCAAACGTTTTCCTCCTATTACCTAGAAAATGTGTATTTTTTAGGATTATGATTTTAAAAATCCAAGACTTTTTTCAGTGAGTGGTTAATTTGATATTTTCTTACCTTGCTCATTTCAAAATTTGCAATAAAAGTTGTCCATAAATAGCCCTAATGAATTTTACAGGTCTCTGATTTTGAGACCTTCCTCTCATCTATCACCTTAATTCTGAACAACAGCATAAGACTATCATTTTATTTAGAAGACTATCATCTCCTTGCACTTACTACAAATATATATAAAAGCCAGATATATCCTTCTCAGTGAAATTATCAAGAATTAGAGGGATTTTTTTTTGCTGAGAGATGAAAATCAAGAAATTTATGTGGGAAAGTCTTCAGATACACTTGAGTAGGACTCTACTGGAGTAGCAGGACTTGCAATGGATTGTGTCCAGTAACCGCTAATTCCTTTTTAACTATTCCTTTCATTTTAGAATTTAATAAAAAACAACAAAATTCAAGCATGGAGGAAGAGACCAATTTTGAAAATCCTTTCTGAAATAGTCAGTAAAATGAATTTTCAACTCCTGTTGGGGTGTTCCCAGAGGCTGGTGAATAATACATTTCTGCCTTTTTTCTCTAGGTTAAGTCCATCTACTGCCCTCAGTCTCCTTTTTTTCCTCTTACACTCCTTCCTTTCTTCTTCCCAGATCCCAAGCTCTCCTGCCCAAGCACCCCTGTATTCTGCCCACTTCCCTGTATTTACATGGGCTTCCTGGCATGCCCTCTCTTTCCTCTGACTTTTGGAGCTTCTCTTACTTGTCTCTTTCTGCCTTGCCCGTCTTGCTTGTCAATGCCTTTTGGTAACAATGCCCTTAGAACTGTTACTGTGATTATTCATGCATAAAAAGATGTTGGGAACATGTTGAAGACAAGTATTCTCAGATTCTTTATGCCCTTTCTAAAATAAACAGCCATTTGCAAAAGAAAAGAGGAAGTTGTGAGGATTTATTGCTCCTCTAGCTCTAAATTTTGCCAGCACAACCAGTGCTCAGGACAAGCCAGTGTATATTTCTCTGACATAATCTGTTGCCACTCATAGATGTGTGTGTGCTTCTATTTCTGTACACTTAAAAGACCATGATGCCTAGAAGAGTACAGTTGATAAAATTTTAATAAATGAGTGAATAGTCTAAAAGTAGATGTGAATTTCACATGATATCTCATTATCTCTAAAAGAAAGGACACACACACCATCAGGAGTGGCAAGGACATGGCAAGCAGCAGCAAGTCTCAAAACCTGCATTTAATGCCAGCAGCACTGCATGTCCTTTTTTTTCATGTCATTTTTTGCCTCACCCTTAAAGGAGTCGAGAACATGATTTTCAAAGCAAATTATACATTAAGGGGGACTCTTGCAGGTGGAATGGTCTCTCCCATATGACACATCCAGAGCTGGTTTAATGTGACTTCCCTTGCACCCACCCTTTAGGAAAGACCTCTGCAGAGCAGCTCTTTTATTTCAGCCCTGGCATTTCAGACTTGAAAACTGGATGCAAATACTGTCTTAGCAATTCCCCAATCACCCAATGGGATCAACCAGAATTGATCTCTGCTCTTTGAAATTTGCAGGTCTTACACAACCTTCCTTCCGTGCCAGGCCTTTTCTTTTATTTTGTTCCTCCTTTTTAGGGTAGGGAGGGAGGTGAAGAGGAGGAGTGATGAAGGGCAAACTGGCAAACAATGGGCAGCAATGGAAAGGGCTTGTATTGCTAGTTTTAAGCATCTGGGTTTGCTCCAGCCTGTTTCAAGTGCTGATATGGATATGGAGTCACTGGCAAACTAACATCCTCAACTTTATTTAAAAGAACTATAAATCTGAAATGAATGTATAAATAATATGCAACTGTCTAGACAGTATAGGTCACTTGCAAAGAGACTGGGTCAGGAAAAGATTGTCCATCAGTCAGACAACCATAACTGATTCTGATGCTAAATAATGGTTTAGATATTCAGTATTCTATATATGCGAAAGGCTTCACTGAGCATTGGATCTTCCCTACTAAAGTAGCCTTCTACTTATACATATCTTTATGCAGCCGTAAGAAAATGCACTTCCTATTTAAACATTAAAATTAATGCCCAAGGAAAAAGCTATTTAGCGAGGGACTGGAACCAGCCTATGTAGTTGGCTTTTGGTAAAGCAAAAATAACCATCATTCCCTACCCATGATAAACAACCTAATCTAATCGCAGATGGAATCTTAAAAAGAGAAACAATTAAAACTTCAAGCTGGCAAAGAAACTTATTTCCACTTACAGAGTCAGTTCACAGACATATCCAGGGAATTGTGTGTTGTGTAGCCCTACCTTGCTCTGCATTTCAGAGCACTGTAACTTTCAGGTATCACAAACACAACCATGCTTACTACATGTGCTTTTGAAATTATTCTGTGCATTGTAATGCATTTTTTGCCACTATTTTAACAAAATAAGTAGGTGGCCTTCAAGGTAACAATGATGTTTTTCAGGATATACAGGAAAGTTTTGCAGGATTGGAGATTCTAGCAGAGAACGATGTAAAATATTTCATATATTGGCAATTTATAAAGCACACACATATATATATATATATATGTCTACCAAAAAAAGAAAAAGAAAATTCATGGGTAATAAATCTGGCACATGCAGCAGTGGGCACAGCTGAAAAGCAGGTGCTACAGCTGCAAGACAACCAAGGGCTGGGTATGATTCCCAGTCCCAATCCAAACACATTCCAGAATCAGACACTGTGAGGCAGAGGATGCAGCAGGCCACTAACTCCTTCCAGAGGTGGTGTGATTTCAAGGAGGCTCCACATGGTTGCATCACTGAATGCCTGTGCAACACACGGCCAAGCACATCTCAGAGCATATTTGGGAGCTCGGGAATAGACTTCCATCAAAGCAGACTGCACCATCCGTGGTGTAACAGCTCGTTACACCAGCAGTATCACAGCGTGCCTTCTAAATCCTACTGCTGCTCGTTCTGAGTGGAAATACACAGGTTATCCCAGTAATTCTGAAACCTACTAGTGTGTAGTGGCTGTATTTTTCAATGGATGTGACTTGATTTCCTATGTAAAAGAAAAAAAAAAAAGAAGAGCTACTAGCTACTTTTCTATCTACAAATGCTATCAAACATTTCTGCACAGAGACTGCAGATTTGGAGGTTGATCTTTTGTTATGCTGGCCTGCCTTAGTTTAGCTTGAATAAATCTGCCCATTTACAAACTTTAAATGCTGCATGCAAAGAGAAAGACCAAAAATCATGAAAATGAAACACTGAGTTCCATCCTGCCAGTGCTGTGTCAGTGGTGGTGAACACTGCCCTGCCAGGCATAACATCCAGCAGTGGTGTCAACAACCAGCCTCGCACACCTGGCTCAGCAACTTATACCAAGAGGAAACAACTCAGCACTTCCAAAAATCACACCCACAGGGGCAGGCCAGGAGGCCCCTCACACATCACACTCTGACACTTTGCAGAGAGTGCTGAAACACAACCTGTAAAGCCAAAGCAAATTCTCTGTGTTTGAGGATTCATATGCTGGCAGAAGCACAAAGACAAGGAAATGGCCAAGTGTCTTTCAGGGCTTCACTGCAAAATCTTGTCCAGTTCTATCAGTGCAGCACCATTAGCCCTTTCTCTGTCTTAACTAGACTCTCATGCTTTTTTTACTCTAAATCCAAAGATGCTTAAAAGTCAATATTGCATACAAGCCTTGAAAATGAAAGACTTGTTTTTAATCAAGGCTAACAAAATGATGAGCACGTTGAAGTTATCATTTAAGCCGTCTGGGCTAATCCTGTTCTTAATTAAAAAGACTTTCCATTTGAGGGGAAAAAAATAATAAAATCAAGATATACACAGTTAAATTAAAGTGTTACATTTGGGAAGGGTTTTTTTTGCAGGTTTTGGAAGGAAGAGATTTTATGAGAGATCCTATTAGCTGATACTATTCTTTGTTTCTCCATTAGCAGCCTACAGGCAGAGATTTCAGGCTCACATACAAATAGGTTTTGCCAAAATAGCTGTTTCTGAATAACTTCACATGTGGACACTTTTATTCTGGAATAAGAATACAGTTATTCAGAAATACCTAGCCCTACTTTAAATTCAGACCCTGCATTAATCCAAATTAGCTTTCAAACACAACCATGCCTTAGGCTATTAGAAGCTTGATTGTGCTTGGTATTACAAACTTGTGTAAGAATCCTCTCCAGCCACTCCGCCTCTAATCAAATTTATTCTGAGTTGTACTGTGGGGAAAGCAAACTGAGGCTTACATTATAAATGATTTTGAGGCTTTGAATCCATGTTTTTCTTGTAGCTTTTTTATAATGATCTCTGTCAGCTGTTCAAAGTGGCTCTGTCACTACCATCAGGTATTGCTGCTTTGTCTGATTGATTTCATAAACCAGGGTTCAAACACGCACTGCTGGATGGGAATTAAATGTATTTATTTTGAGTCTGTAAGGCTCTATAAACTCAGAGGATATTTGGGGGGCAGTAAAGAGTCTTCAGTGTTGCAGTGCTAATGGAAAGGCTTTTCATCTTGGATGTGTCACTATCATTTCAATGTTTTTAAAGTATTGTCCAGCCAGGCACAAAGATGGGAGAATTTTTTGTAAAAGTCAAGTAGAAAAAATATGTAGTAAGGCTGCTTTGGAAAACATTGTCTGTCTCCAAGTGTGTTATTTTCTTCCAGATGCCATAGATACTTTATAAACAGAGTTTAGCAAGCAGCTCCAAGGGCTTGTCTACACTTGAAAATTAATTTGGACCAAGACAAAAATGAGAATTTATTGTACAATATGTCTTTATAAAGTTGTTCTCTTCACATTAAGCCCTCTGGTGCTTTTTCATAAATAGGTGATTTTTAAGGTCCTGTCCAACTCAAGCCATTCTATGATTCTCTGATATTTCTTAATGAAAACTACCTTGTATTACATACACAGCACATAAAACAAGGAAGCAGGTAATTTTTACATCTTTTTGCTAAATAAAGAAAACTACTGGAACCCAAGTTCCACTTGGGAAAATAAAAATTAAAAAAAAGAGTCCATGTTAAACAGTGCAACTTTAAACAAGTTTCAAGTACGGTCCCTCCCTCAACACTTCTCATCCATCACGACATCAGTACAAACCTTGCTTATTACATACAGCAACCTTAAAGAATGCCTATTTCTTAAAAAGTAACAATAAAAAGCAAATGAAAATGTAACAGCCATTGACCAGCTGGGAAATAAAAATTCTGCAATCTTTCAAAGAGAAAAAAAATATGAAAAAAGGAGGGAGATATTAGGGCTGCAGGAAATAGATTTGCCAAAATTAAAGGGCCAGATGTAAAAATAGCATGCTGGGAAAATATTACATTATCAGAGTGTCCCCAAACAGGGGAAGGGGAACACAGTCAGAAATGAGCACACTTCAGAGCAGTCTCTCAAAGAGGGCTCTTCCCTTCAATGTAAGTTGTTCAAATTACAGCAGTGTACCAATATGTTCAAAATCCAAATGACCAAGCGCAGAAAGAGCAGTGAAGAGTCTTGTGAGACCTTTCCCTTATTCTCACATCCTGAACCATGTGTTAATACTTGTAAAAGCACCCAGTACCAGGCTTAGGGCTCTCCTGTTCCATGGGAACCAATGCCCAGCACTTTTAGAAGCCCCATGCTCATTTAAGAAAAGTGGTCATCAGCTGGTGCCCTGGGAAAAAAGACCAAAACCCAACCAACCAGCCATAACCTTGACCTCTCAAAACAGACTGCCCAGCTTCACCAGAACAAGCATTCCTGGGGAGTCCTGGTGCAAAAAGCTCAGAGGTCCCTGACTTCAGGGGACAGATCAGGGCCTTGGACTCAGAAAGATGCAGAAACTTCTTTAGAAAATGGAGTAAGATGTCCCCTCTTGTCTTCAAGGTTTTGTACCATCAAGGTAGAGGAACTCATTTTACCTCTTGGTGCATTGCCAATTCCTCCCATACATGCAGGGATGGCCCCAAGCAGATGTCACCACTGCAGTCCTTGTGCTGAAAGGAAACCTAAGAGGATACTGTTACGTCCAATAAAGCCATTTTTTGGCACTTCCTGACTACATGACCCAGAGTTTAGTGTGCTCTATGTGTGTCAAGCAGTATTACAGACCCTTACAGAAAATGCAAAACCCTACTAGCATTGATTCATGTGCTTTCATATGTTCTTCACTCATAAAATCCCATACTCTTGTACATTAGCACAGAACAGCAGCATTGACATAGGCTTCCAGCATAGAATAACAGCAAATATGGTGATGTTATGAGCAACTGAAGAACTATTCACAGTTTGACTTCAGTTTAGCACCAGCTCCGAGCTGTCAGAGCACTCGTGCCACTCTGGAGCCAGGGACAGGAATGGGTAATTGGGAGCAGAGGACACTGGAAGGCTGGGACTGTTATGACACCAGATGCAGTGGTTGTATCACTGCAGCTGCTGGCTGCAGAGGCAGGGGCAGCTTTCCTTTTCATTTGCAGTTTTATTAATCTCCATTTTCTTACACAAGGCACTGCTAGTGTGCCACACTCCCACAGCCAGAGCCATTTGTGCTGCTATTTCATCCCAGAAGACACAAAAAGAGAGCCAGAGCAGGCAGGGATAAAAACTGAATCTCTGGCAATGCTAATGTCCATTCACATTGCTGAAAACAACTCTGCTCCTTCAGGAGTGTCAGGGCAGTCACAGATGCATTTGTATCTGTTCTCTTGCTGTTTGAACAAGGACAGTTATCCCAAGGGAACCAGAAAATGGAGTTTATGGCATGGCTGTTTACTACTGGCTTTCTGAATGGCACTGAAGCAATCTGATTAGTTAACTGCTTAGGACTTCAGCATTGAAATTTGACAATTGGAAAGCTCTTTTTGAAAGGAAACATTAATTTAAAATGACACTTTGAGTGAGAGCAAAGATATAAGGAAGCTGCCTCTGCCAACACAGTTTGGTAGAGTTTGTGGAGCTTTTTTCCAGATATATTTATGTTTGATATATCTGGGGATCAATCTACCTTTATGATCCAGAATTAGAACATCCTTAGAGTTACATTTATCTATGGAAAAAACAGCAAAGCAACTTAAAAAAAGTTACACTCTTCAATGTTTACTTAAGATTCTATTTTTCATTCTAAATAAGTGAGGAATAGTACCTTCATCTTTAATATTTCCTTCTATGTATTTTCTTACTTCACATTCCCAATATTTGAGGCCCATTCTACAATCCTGGCAGATGGTTGCTGATTTTAGCCAAAAAGGATAACATCTTTGACAAACTGAGTGATGGAGAAGGAGTTGTGAACTTTCCTGCAGGTGAAACATAAAGGCAGTATCAACAACTGACCACAGAAAAAGAGAAAGATACGAAAGTGACAGAAATCCACAAACTAGAGGCCTGAGAGGAACCTCTCTGGCTAAACTGCTTTGAGTTTAGTGGAATATGGAGCATCCTGTTGTATGGTCATTCAGAACGTGATCTCCAAAGGCTGAGGGAGGGTATTTAATGCAGAGTGCCATTGAAAGTCAGTGCACAGTATGTAAAATTAAACAAGAGTAATCCTTTGCAGAACTGGGGCCATGTTTAGTTAACCTTTTGCAGAAAAAAAGAGAAATCTTAAGGTTATTTTCTAAGATTCTATTAAGTCCTGCTGTATTTTAATAGAAATGAGGATTTTGTTTCATTTTTGCTGCTCAATGTTTACATGCTTGAAAGGAAAACAAAGTATTAATCCAGTCTAATCTTTTCAGGATCAAAATCCCAAACAACACGTGTGAGAAATGCTGAGGAACAGATAAGCAAGAGGGAAGGTCTTTTATATACACCCTTGCATAGAGTAAAATCCATTTGAAGAGTCTAACTTTAATGAGAGCTTTAGAGATTAAAAAAAAAAAAAGAGACAAAAATATATTTTTTGCATGTAGAACACTTTGAAGAACAAGTTGCCTTCAAATTTCTGTCACTGACGACAAGTCAAGGATAACATTAGGGAATCATGATCATAGAGATGCCAGAAAAATTAATCAGAATGTATCATGCTGCCAGATCGATCTGCTTCCCCAAACCAAGAACGTGGTCTGGACAGCAGAGAAAAGGAAAAACACAAACCACATTTTTAGGACAAGCAACCAGCCAAAAAGAGGGTTGTTTTTATATATAAAAAAAGGAAAGAAAGAAAATGCTAGCCTAGAAATAAATACCAAAATTTAAAAAAAAAAAAAAAAAGAGAGAAATGTGCTTCTAAGGCAAAGCAGCTAAAGCAGGTTCAGCCCAAATATCCTTTGTCACACGGGAAACAATGCACAATTTTAAGTCAGGCATCCCAAGAAAGTGGCAGGAAAACAGATAGCTGCCTTTGTCCCTGCTACCACGCTCCTTGTCATACACTCTTCCTGAGAAAGTTATTCAGCAGCTTTCTGACAACGGGTTCTGAAAAGAAATGTGTGATCTAAAGCAAACCAAACCGGGTGCTGTTCTTGGCAGAAAGGGATCAAATCCCACGTCACTCAGAGCACTGCAAACTCTCTTCCACTCTGTCAGCTACGATTTGCCCATTTCCTTCCAGCCAACTGTCCTCAAAAAATAAACATCACTACACAAAAAGCAATTCAAGCTTCATCACCAAGTCAGATTTAGCTTATTCCCAAGTCACCTCTCCCAGATTCACTGGACTAGATCAATGCATGCTGGATAATATGGTAGAAGAGAGCACACACAGGCACCACACAGAAGATAATTGCACCCACACAGCCTACTGCAATCAACAAAATTATACATGGCAAGTTTTTAACTCAAGAAATTAGTTCTCTTTATCTTCTGACACAATGAGTTAGACACTGTCTCTGAATTTCCTTCTAAAATAATTAACTTTGCAAATTACATTTCTGAAGTTATCCGAACATGGCTAATTATACATATTTCAGAAATACACACACATAGAATGGCCTTGTAGATTATATGACACTGGTTTTCTACAAACTTCTCTCTTGATTGGAAGGTACAGGAGGAAAAGTCATGAGAGCTACTGAAAAGTCTCAGCAAGAGGGAACCAAGACCTGACAAAGGCACAAAGATGTGTTTAGGGCTGTTAAACCTTCTTCTCTTGAACAAGAGAGGACACACCCAGTTTGTGAGACATTCCTTGGACAATTAAGTGTAATTTATACTTAAATTCCTTGTTACCTCTGTGACAGCACAGTGAGTGTGTACAGGCACAGTTCTGGTTGCAAGGTATGACATTTTCCCCTGTTTATTTACCTGCTTCCTTGCAGGGAGCAAAGCAGGAGCCTTGCAGACTCTGACCCTTCTGTGCCACGGAGCATCCCTAGAGAGTCCAGCTAACCCCAGTGCAAATTGTCCAGGGCAGAGGAGTGCATGCAGTTCCAGCCTGCAGTCCTGGGAACAGAGTTTTCACATGTTCACAAGCACAGCCAAAGCAGAAGCATTCTTAACTTTAGGAGAAAATCCAAGGAGATGTTCTTTTATTTGTGCAGTACTCATCCCAGCATCCCACATTGCTTTTGTTTTCTCATTTTTATCTGCGGCACCACAGCTCTAATCAATGACACAGAAATATGTATAAATCATGGCTAGCCTATGGTAAATTGTCATGCTAAGAACCCACATTAGAGACCACCAAGCTGCTTCTGTGTATCAGCTGAAACAGGAGATTCCAGTTCCTGTAGCATCCAAACACTCACAGAACTGCAAAGCTCAGGCACTGCCTTATTGGCAAACAGAAGATGCTCCATCCACTGGAATGGTCTTCCCAGACATCATGGGGTTTATCCAAAGAGAGTTACTTTAGCTTATTAAATCAACATTAAAGATTCTTTTCTAGGAAAAACCCTGAACAACTCTGGTAGCTTATGATGGAAGAAGCATCATTTATTTGTCATGAGTCAGAACATATATAAGTAACACACTCACACAACTTGCCTCAAACAACACACATGATTAAAATGGCCTTTCTTATGAGCAAAATAATCATCCAAGTTTTTTACCTATCACTTTACATACAAACTGATTTATGGTCAGTAAGGATATATTGTCTGAGAGATAAACTTATTGCATAGAACATTGCCCACTCTGACCTCTCCAAAAAATGAACATTGTCAGTCCATTTCAGATGGCCATGTTAATGCTTTTATCTATCTATCTATCTATCTATCTATCTATCTATCTATCTATCTATCTATCTATCTATCTATCTATCTATCT